>PVLD010020726.1:0-33227 GCA_004027595.1 Dinomys branickii | reverse complement strand
TATAGGAATGCTATTGATTTTTGGATGTTGACTTTGTATCCAGCTACGCTGCTGAATTTGTCAATTAATTCCAGGAGTTTTCTTGTGGAGTTTTTGGGGTCCTCCATGTATAGTATCATGTCATCTGCAAATAGTGATAGTTTGACTTCTTCCTTTCCTATCCTTATTCCTTTTATTTCTCTCTCTTGTCTGATTGCTCTGGCTAATGCTTCTAGAACTATGTTGAATAGGAGTGGTGACAATGGACATCCTTGTCTTGTTCCTGACTTTAAAGTGAAATTTTTCAGTTTATGTCCATTTAGTATGATGTTGGCTGTTGGTTTATTATACATGGCTTTGATCAGATTGAGGTAGAGGCCATCTATTCCTATTTTTTCTAAGGTTTTTAACATGAATATATGTTGGACTTTATCGAAAGCCTTTTCTGCATCTATTGAGATGATCATGTGGTTTTTGTCTTTGACTGTATTAATATAGTGTATTACATTTATTGATTTGCGAATATTGAACCATCCCTGCATTCCTGGAATGAATCCTACCTGGTCGTGAAGAACTTCATGAGTGCCAAACCAGCATTGCAAAAAGCACTAAAAGATATTCTAGACAGAGAAAAAAGAGACCACAATCCCAAGAACAATGATAGAAATAATTCCCTAAACAGAACAAGTAAGTAAACAGTCAGCAAAAGAAGGAAAACAACAACAAGTAAATAACATGACTAGAATAAGCCAATATATAACCATTAATGTAAATGGCCTCAATTCACAAGTCAAAAGGAAAAGATTGGAAGAGTGGATTAAGGAACACAATCCAACGATATGCTGTACACAGGAAACACATTTTACTCAAAAGGAAATCCACAGGTTGAAAGTTAAAGGTTGGAAAACAATTCTCCATGCAACAGGTCCCCACAAATTTTAAAACTACAAAAGCAAAAGCTTCCACTGGGAGATGTGCAAGGGAGCAATCTGTGGGAAGCGTTATGGAGCACTTGACCGAGCTGCACAACGCATCACGCATCAGTGGTAAGAACAGAACAGGGCAGTCTCTTGGTATTTTCTTCTTTGACCAGCTTAATTCAGACATGAGATTGGATTATTTACTATTTTTTAATTCCTTAAGTAACTCTATCCACAGCCATGCGCACATCTTTATGCTGGCTTCCCTGCAGTTTTCGGTCTCATGTCTCCAAGAACTGTGGAGTATCGTTCCATGGCCAAAAGAGTATCATATAGAAAGTGCCATATGCAAATTAAGAGAATGCAGCTTCTGTCTCCTCAGGAACTGCTTTTGGTCTAGAAAAAAAAAAAGGAAGAGAAGGAAAAGAGCTTAAAATCCAAAGTAGCAAAATATTAGTTAGAAGTATCAGCTCTGCAAAATCCCTAGTGTTTATACAGCCCTTTGCCAATGTATTCTACAATAAAGATTTTAGAACACTGTGACTGCAATATATTTCATATTAATATGGTTTTTCATCTTTTCAACTCTTCCAACATCCATATTGTGCTTTCACTCCTTTTTGTTGTGCCTGGATGTCTAAATTTAACTCCTTATTCTCAATAAAGAATGGCATCTCCCACTGTGACTGTATAAGAACAGCTCCTTTTTTTTAACACTAGTATTATTTATAAAATAAAAGGATATCTGTCAGCAACAAAAAGAAAATACCATGAATAAATTACTGTGGAACAACCAGCTGGTCAACTGCTACCATCACTCCTTACCCAAGCCTTGGTACTCGATATTCACCGCACAGTCCTAGGTACTCTGGGTCCAGAAAGAAGCAGTTGCCTGTGTGACATGGGAGGACATCTGTCTGTGGGGCCATAAAAAGAGGATGGATACAAGGAGCGTAACAGAGAAAGTCCCTCAGGTTTCATGACTGGATGTATGGGAAAGACTAAGGAGAAAAGAAAGACTCCAACATAAACCAGTGGTTTCAAGCCAGGCAATAAACAGAATCACTACGCCAGCAGTAGAAATAGAAAAGGAAAGAGAACTGACTTTGAGAACAAAATGAAGCTTTTCATCTTAGATACAGAAGTTTCAAGCTGATGGCAGGGTGTTCAAATAGGAACATCCGGCAGGGGATGCAGATGCAGCACTATAGCTGAAAAGAGGGGTCCGTGCCAGAGATGGTGATTTGATCACTTTCTTTTTTGTATGTTTTTGTTTTGTGAGATCAGCTCTTGTTATTTAGTTCAGAATGGCCTTAAACTCAGTATGTAGCCCAGGCTGGCTCAAACTCACAGAGATCCTCCTGCCTCCGCCTTCTGAGTGCTTAGATTACAGACCTGTGCCACCATGCCCAGCTTGATCATTTTCATTTATGCAATAGGTATGTCATTATAGTGGACAAAATATCTGGAGGGGGCATTGAAGAGAATCAAGGCAGAGCACATGCATAGACTTTTAAGCTTCCAAGAATAGAAGCCAATGAAAGGAGCAGGGGAAAGTAATCAGAGAAACAAGATATGAAATATAGTGGCTCACTCCTAGGATCTTGCTGAATGAAGCTCTGTATCATTTCTAATTTTTTTTTACTTATTGTTGTCTTTAATTGTTTGATCAATCTTGCACTCTTACATCTGGTAATCTGAATGACTTTGTTGAAGATAATAATATGTAATATAAGAACCATTGTTAATTCCAATCATCTTGTTTTCAAATCTTATATTGTTTTTATTTTTCTGTTTCTGTCTTCATTGTTATTTTTTTTCTTTTCTCTTTAAAATTAAAAAAAAGAAATATTGTGGCTGAGAGTTATAGGAGGTGAAGAAGAAAAACAACCAGGAAAATGAGAATTTCAGTTGCATAAAGCAATAGAAAAAAGATCAGTGAAAATAAGGAAAAAGAAAAAATTAGATTGAGAAATTAGGAAGGTACTGGTGTAGGGCCAGATCTCAATAATGATTTAATAGGAGAATGGGTTACGGTATAACCAGCAGAAATGGAAAAAAGAACTGCTTTTATGAGCAAAATGATACATTTCATAGCAGACACAGAATTTTCTACTTGTTGGCAGGATAGCCGAATAAAAATTGGCTAACATTAATACAATGTGTGCCATATATGTAATTTTTAATTCTATAATAACCATATTAAAAATTAGAAAGAGTGGAAATTTTTAATATTATATCCAAAATTCAATTTGCAATTAATATAAACTATTGAGATATTTGATACTTTTTGTCTTTCATCTTATTTTCCAGCTGTTATTTGTTTTATATTTGCAGTGTACCTCAATTTGGTTAGCTATATTTAGGTTTTTAATAGCACCATAGAAATAATGGCTTGCTTATTAAACAACTAAGAGTCGGAAAATATAAACACATTCCACACCAAGTGAAAGACAGGAATGGGTCATGACAGCCTGTGAAGAGCCAGTGTTGGAAATAGGGGTAAGGTGGCCTAGTCTGAACCCCATTGAGAAGAGTAGGTGCTAGCAGTGGATAATAATGCTAGAGGTGACACTAAGGGGCAAGGCGCAGACCTCTGGGGACAGCTCAGTCCACTAGAGAAGAATGAGAAACGATACCCCCGTGAGAGGGTGCAGAGGAAGGGAGTCCCATCTGCACAGAGTCACACTTGGGTGTTTTAGGGAAATTTTCTGTTATAAGTAACAGCAATTACAAAATAGAAGATCAACCAAATGAGAACAGGTAAAGGCTGTTTATTCAGAGCTTGCATCAGCAAGGGAGTCAGTCACTGTCGTTGTTGATTCGGCAGAGACTCAAAGGCAATCAAAGGAGTATTTCACAAATATAACTATACCTATAGATATAGATATAGATAGATAGATAGATAGATAGATAGATAGGTGAAATTAGTGAAAAGATAGCCACTAGAATAAAAATGCAAATCTTTGTCAATATCAAAAGCAGTAGGACAAAGGAAACATGATGGGTGTTACTTAGGAAAATGTGGATAAGAGTTTACAGCAAAATGATCAATGATACTATAAAATTTATATGGGTTTAATTCACATATTAAAAGAAAAGTTAAGCCAGGTGTGCCAATGCACTCTATAATCCCAGCACTTAGGAGGCTGAGGCAAGAGGACTGCTGTGAGCTCACGGCCACCATGGACTATATAATGAGTCTGAGTCCAGCCTGAACTACATAGCCAAGGCCCTGTCTCAAAAAAAGAAAAGTTACTTTAGCTCATAGAACAAAACCAAACCAAACCTTATGCTGTTAATAAGAAAAAATCCCTATAATGACATAATTAAGAAAGTTTAAATGGACAAAGGTACATCAAAAAGATGCAAACAAAATTTAGAAAGGGATCATGCTCTTAATAACTAACAAGTTTAGATTTGGTACCTTAACCAACTAAAGACAATAAATGACATGTCATTATGCTAAAGACCATGAATATCAAAGGATATATGACAGTTTTGAATATTTAAGTGCTAAATATCACAGCTCTTTATAAAGAAAGACTATAAGACATTCAAAAACACACAATAATATGCTATTTTAATACACCACTCTAAATCCAAGATAGGTTAAAGTAGGCAAAAGGTAAAGATATACATGTCCTAAACAATATAATCAGTAAGTTAAATCATATGAATACATATTCTGTTCTCTAGCCCAATAGAAAATATCTGCTTTATAATGTAACATTCAAAAACACCATATTTTCACCAAAAGAAAATCTCGATGAGCTTCCTAAAGTATAAATAACGCAAGATAGTTGTCATTAAAAATACAGAAATTAATAGTAAAACCAAAATGAATATATCTTTCTATGTAGAGTTCTGTTAAATAACTCTAAAAAATGTTGAGTCAGAGGAACTGAAATGTCATATTTATAGAAGTAGTGACAATGAAACACTAACTAGCTGAATCAATAATACACAATTAAAGCAGGGATCAAAGACAAAATTATACTTTTAAGTTGTTACACATAAAAATTGAAAGGATGGAAGCAAATAAATGTTCACTTAATTAGTATAAAGATATTGCTTGTTCTTGAAGACTTATTTAATAGCATGAAGATACTAATTCTTCATCAGTAACATAAAATTTAACAGGAGCAGTTACAAATGAAAAACATGAAAAGGAGGAACTGTTTAAAATAATTGCAAAACTAATGAGTTATCAACGGAAAGCAGAATTAACAAATAAATCAGAATGTCATTCTTTGGTAAATCTCAACAAATTAGCTAATTAATGATGTGAAAAAGAGAAGAGAACAAATACGCAGCACAATAATTAATAAAAAGATGATGCACTAACCAGTGATGCTAGGCATTTTAAAATTCATAAAAGACTGCATAGCGCAAATGCATGAAAAATTATAAGATTCAGGTGAAATACATCTTCCTAATACACTTTCTTCCCAGTAGAAATAAAATGTCAAACATTATATCATTCTTTGTTGCTTCGGCTGAAGAATATTCTAATATATATATGTAATCTTACAGATTCACACACACACACACATGATTGAAAAATATGTCAAATATTTAAATTTTGTTTTAGAAAATTTACTACAGTGATAGACATAGCCAAGAACAATGGGGTAAGTGTGTTCAAAACAAGAGGAAGCATTTTGAGCAGAGTGTCTGTTTTACTGTAATAAAGTTGAAATATTCATCATATTTTTGAACACCTCAAGAGTCAATTCTGAGATAAAAACACCACAGTGTGTCATCATTCACTTTATTCACTGGATCTGGCATGACGTGGCTTGTGGCTGTTCTGAAAAATAAAGGCTATGTTTTAACAAGGCATGAGTTACTGTTGATATTTCTAATTTAAATTAACACATCTTTCATTTCTTTGATCTGATGTTTGTCTTTCATATTGAAAATCTTGGCTCATAATAAATTAATGAATAAATTTGAAATTAGCATGTTTGTAGCTGTGTTAATTTCTTAAGGAATTCTTTTACATAGATAGCGTGAGAGAAACCTGAACAAATAATCATGACATGTAAAGTCACTGAGGATAGATGAATATTTTAATTACATACAAGTGGCTGTCTTCTAATTTGCTATGTGTTTCTAAATTATTTTCTTCATTCATTCACAGAGATTCAAGTAGCCCTCTATCTAAGACCTGAAGAAGAGAACATTTTAATTTATGAAATGTATCTAACTATGGATAACCATGAGTTCCACCATGGTTACACTAAAAAGTAGTTTCAGGGATTGATAAACTAGAAAATAATCCAACTCCCCAGATATTCACAACAGCTGGGGGAGGGGGGCACACCTGTAATCGCAGCACTTGGGAGGCTGAGGCAGGAAGATCATTGAGTTCAAGGTCAGGCTGGGCTACAAAGTGCATTCAAGGCCAGCCTGAACTGCACAGTGAGACCCTGTCTCAAAAAGCCAGAAAAAATAGATGTTGACAATATTCAGTTCCTTCCACAAAAGACTTCCCAAAGTTCTGTGCATTGCAAGTCTGAAGCTTTGTCTTTATACTCAAATGAGCATTCACTGCCAAGCAATACACTGTTCACATGGCAAATCTGATTATGTCTGTTCAAATTCCTGCATTTTCCATTTATGAAGATTAAGGTGAACAAAGTATGTATATTGTTCTAGACCTTCACAGAACAAGATAGTTCTTTACAAACTGAATACCTGAGGGCAATTTCATATAGAGATTATTCATAAAAGTATGTGAAAGGTTACGGGAAATCACTTGGGGATAATATTTTCTCTCCAGGCTAGTACTTGAGAAAGCATTACTCCTCTAGGTCCAGTGGTGTGTAAGGCAGAGAATGGCTACTGGAACTGGAGAGAGAAGGGCAGTTGGCAGGACCTAACGCTTTCAGAAGAGGTTCCAGGCAGCCAGACTGCTGCCATAGAGCATAAATGTGCTGACGTACTCTCTAGAGAGATCTCCATTGGTTCAATACCATGAGATGCCAGACAATACGCAAGTACTTTGATGCAGTCACATAGGTCAGGCCTCTAGAGCACAGATGAAGATTGGAGAAGAGTGGATCTGGAAGGCAAATGGGAAATATACAATGTAGTACTTTTGCTGCAGGTAACAAATCTTACTCAAACTAAGAGGGATTTATCCACTTAACTATCTGAAAAGTTTAGGGATAGCTCGGTCTTCAGGTCTGGCTTGAGCCAGCAACTTGAAGGATGTTGCTGGTACTCACTTTGCTGTCTCTTCCGTCTACCCTTCATTAGCAGTCTCCCTACGGTGGCAAGATACCGGATGGTAGTTTTGGGTTGAAGTAACTAACTACATAAACTAAAATAATAAAATAATAGATCATTTCAAAAGTTTAACCAGAGCTCCTGGACTAAGTCTTGCTGGCCTAAATCAAGTTACTGCCCACTTCTAAACCAGTTAATTATGGTGATTAAACATGATAATTGACCTGAACATCATAGTTGCATGTCAATTTAGATTCCATGTTATAGGCAGCCAAAGGCCCAGGAACAGAGGCTGGGAGAAGGATGTACTTTGACAGAAATTCACAGCACTATTACCAAAAATGGATGTTAGACAGATAAAAGATAACAAATGACCAGTAAGGTCTATTTGATAGTCCAACTCATTTCTTAGCTTTTAAGTATCTTGATGTTCAGGAATACATGAACCTATCAGTTGGTCTAAGCAGCATTTTAAAATATGGTGATAACTTCTGTCCTTTAATTTTCATATTTTTATGCCAATGAAACCATGGTATATATAGCTATAACTATATATTTATACACATGCATGTGTATACTCAGATATAGTCTATATTTGAATGTATATAATGCTTGCTATCATGAAACAACTTGATTTCTTGTGCTACTAAATACTTATGTTAATTCTAGACTATAATCATTCTCCACAGTACAAACATTTTCCCAGGCTTTTAACTCCAGGAAAAAAAAAAAAAAACTTTTCGGTTTTGTTAGGTAAAAATTCTTCCCAAACTATTGGCAGAGGAGGTGAATTAATGGCTCCATTTTATAACTGTAAAACAATACTCTGATATTTTACTCTGAAAAAACAGCATCATTTTTTTCCGAAATAGTTCATATTTTAACTTAAAGAACCACATAGTCCCAGAAATTTAAAGCTAGAAAGGGCCATGTAATTTTAGAAACTAAGAACCAACAAGGTTCAAGTGACTCAACAGTAGACAGCATTTCAAATCAGATCTTAAAAAATGAAAGTCTATGCCCCAGAGGAGTTAGATTATAAGGTAACAGGAGCGTGACTGCTCTATTTTAACCAGGGACACTCCATGAACTTACAAGTCACAGTGAATTTTATCAAGCGAGTGGCAAGAACTACTAGGTCTCAGCCTGGATGTATATTTACTTTAAATCATCCTGATGTGTAGGAAAGAAAAGCTTTAACAAGGTAGACATAGATTCCGTTCCCACAGGTCCCTTCGATAGGAGAGATGGAGTTTTTTTATTGCAGCTGCACATTTGCTGATAAGACAAAGTGAAGTGTGTAAGTACTTAATCATCACATCGTCTCTAAAATGATAGAGAAGAGCCTTTACTTTTAGCTGTCTACTGCATTTTTCACCTTTCTTCTCAATACTGCACCTACATACTCGTTTTCAAATTGCTTACCTACACAGAGTGCATTAGCTTTTCACAGGTTTGCAGGCTGGCTTCGTGTTTATTCCTGTACAGAAATAAGCACATTTCTAAAATTAGCCAGTAGTATCTCTGAAGCTACATGCTTAGAAGAGCAATGGGGGAGCAAGACACCATTTTAGTTTTGCCTGTTTAACAAGAAACAAACTGAGATGTTTTTGAAGACTCAGTATTAAGGTGGACTTTTCTTACCCTTCCTCTTCCTTGACTATTACTGAGCTGAAGAACTTAATTAAATGCACTAAGACATCTGACAGAAAAGTTGTCCAGTCTGGGTCTTAATTGATCACATTCTGGGTATCACTGGAGATGATGTTTTCCCGCTGTGTTGAAATATAGGGAGATCTGGCAGCATTTTCCTCTGATCTTTCTCCATCTTCCTTAGGGTCTCTTCATTTTGGCTGAGACTGAAACTGTGCTACAAGTCTGCTGAGTCACTCTTTCTCACCTATATCCTGGGTCCTCTCTTTCTTGTGGAAATGTTCACTGATTTTTTCATACATGTCTTGGACTTCAGAAGGTGCTAGAGTTGTCAGTAGGTACTCACTGAGCCAAACCATCCCTCCAGCATTCTTTGACACTACTTTCAAGTTGCTATGATAGGGGAACCACAGCAAGCCTATCAGAATTCCGGGAAGAAAGAGTAAGACCAAGAGTAAATCTACCCGCAGAAGAGAAGGAGGAAATTACCTACACTCTCTTGTATTTATACCAGAATTCATCCCAAGGGAGAGACATACAGATGAAAAAAATTTGAAAGTCCCTTTCCTGTTTGCATGTTTATTCCCGTTCTGAATCCTTTCATGTTATTTGTAACATTGCTATAAAAGTCCTGCTCTGTGAATTCCATCATCTCATCTATTATTTATAGGATTGTTTCTATTGATGGTGTTTTCTCCTGGTTACAGATAACACTCTCATGCTTCTTCGTATGTCTAGTTATTTTGGACGGACACGGACATGGTAAATTACACTGTTGAGTAAATTTTATGTGTTTCATTAAAGAACGTTGAGTTCTGTTCTGACAGGCAATTAATGGACTTGGGGATTAGCTTGCTCATTTTGAAGCTTCTTTTTTCCACTACATTAATAAGGGTCTAGAATAGACCTTACTCTAGGGTTACTTTTAGATTTTTCTTCTTAGGACTGAAACTAAAAGTATGGACATTGGGAGATTGCTTTAACGAACTTTTTGCCGCTGTTCCACAGGACTTTTTATATAGAAGTTGGTCAGATTCAAACATCTCCCACCTCATGAAACTGGTAGCTGTTCAGTTTATGGCTTCACAGTAGGTGTTTTTGATGTGGTAGTTGCTGTTCCTTCTCATGGGATGTCATTCTAAATATATGCTACTTAAAATTCAGTCAAATACACAAAGGCATGTCTATGCAAATGTCTGGAATTCTTTTCCTGCTTAGGTCTCTCTTTTTTCATCCTCTGCACTATAAATTCCTGTTGTTGAAGTCTTGGCCCACTCTGATACCTGCCCCATTTCAGCAGCTGCGGTGCTGTCGGGTTCCACCCCTTCCCATCATTGTCCACTAAGTGCCTCTAGGCGGGAAACTGGGAAGTGTGCAGATTGCTTAGCTGCTTTCCCTTCTCCCAGATACTGCGGCCCTGCACTGGCTGCTCTCCCACAGTTAAAAACAGTTGTTTCATATTTTGGCCAGGTTTTTATGTTTCTTTCTTTCTTTATTTTTTGGCAAGAGTTCTGTTTATGTGCAAAGTTTAGTCTGGAACCAGCTATTCCATCACAGCTGCAAGCAGAAGTCAAGCCTTTCAATTAACTTACATTACCTTAAAACAATAATCATACATCTATGATAAGTGGCCCAACTGAGGAAAGGATGACCATTTAATCACGTGGATAGGAAAAATATCAATTAATAACTTATAGAATATATAAACTATAAAAAATAATACTGCCATGCCTTATCCCCTTTTTCCAAAGGTCTGTAACTAGATTATATAGTCAAATTTTATTACTACTGTAATGACTATAATTCAGATATATGATGATTTGGGATAGAATCAGAAAGCTGCTTAAGAAAACAGGAAAGAAGAGTTTACTGAAATAGAGGAAGAAGATGAATAAGTGAACTAGAAATGACTTTTTTTGTCTCTTTGAAGCAGGGTCTAGCTATGCAGTTCAGGCTGGCCTTGGACTCACTTTGTAGCCCAGGCTGGTCTTGAACTCACAGCGACCCTCCTGCCTCAACCTCCTAAGTGCTGGAATTACAGATGTGCACCATCACTCCTGGTTTAGAAATGACTTCTTAAAGGAACAGGAAAAGTAATTCCCTAAAGAACACAGGAGGGCTGGGTGTGGTGGCGCACACCTGTAATACCAGCATGCAGGAGGCTGAGGCAGGAAGATCGGTGCGAGTTTGAGACCAACCTGGGCTACAAAGTGAGCTCAAGGTCAGCCTGAACTGCATAGTGAGACCCTGTCTCAAAAAGACAGAAAAAAAAAAAAAAACACAGGAGGGATTAAGAATAACTTTTCTAATTAAATTGAAGAGTTTCTTAGGGAGTATTTGAGCATTGCCTTTATGAATAGTATATAATAGTCTAGAAGAAATAAACAGAAGCCTGAGTGAAGAAAATTCAAAAGGATTTTCATAGATCCCTCCCAGACTTCAGATGTGATAGGCCAGGGTTAGTTTTAGAAAAATGTGTTGAATACTCTGGTGAACATGAGTCTTGAAAGATTGAATAAAAAATGAAATGAAGACCTATGAGTTTTAAAGAAATTGGGAGGTGTCCCCTGAACTTAAATGGACAAACATGTATAAAAAAATCTCACATATACAGGGAAAGCATCAATATTTGAAAAAGATGAAGAGGCTTGTATAGACAGATTGCCCAGAAAATTATAGTAATATGCTATCAGTCCATTTTCCTATTAAAATGCATTTTTATTTAATCATTTTGATAGAGTCGAGCATAAGGATATTTGTCTCATATTTTAATTCTCTTGTTCCATGATCACTGGGAAAAAACAATACACAAACCCAGAATATTTCAAGAAGTACATTTCTGATAGTTCTTACACCACTAATTCCAAGAGTCTTACAGAGACTTCTTTTGCTATACAGTCTAAAAATGAGTTGTGTTTAATTTGATTTGGCCATTAATAAGAAAAAAACAGCTAAGGTCTGAATATATCTGAATTATACAAAGGTAAATTAATGAGAAAGTATTTATCATCTTAAATTACACTATACACTTGTGAAAACTTATCTTCCTTACATTTTTAAGCCATAAAAATAACACTAGTTCTTTTATTCTGTGGAGCTGATAGATGGCATAAAGTAAACCTATTTTTTAATATGAGTCTGTAGGTTTAGAATTAAGGGAAGATTTTGTTAGTTAAATCAAAACATCAGCAGTAAAAACTCATAGCATCTTTTACCAGTTAGAATCTCAAAATTTGCTTGTCACTGAATATGAAAGAAGTAGATATTTGGAATAAGCAGATAGTCAATAAATATTAGGCAAATGAATGAATTGCAATTCTCATGTTCATGCCAGTCACCTTGATGCCAGTGAAAATCTGTATGCTCAGCTAATTTTTAAAAATCACAATAGCAAAATAATAAAAACCAAAGTTAAAACATGTTCCTCCCATGGTAGTGTTTAGTTTTGTTTATTTTTATTGAGGAGAGGGATTGAAATGTAGTCAAAAAAATAGGGATGAAATGACTCATGGGAACATTCTATGTTGCCACAATTAGGAGTAATGCTTGACAGTTCAAAAAGGAAGCACCTGGACAACCCGTGTAAAAGGTCAAAGTGTTTTAGGCAGTATTCAATGCAGAAGTGATATTCTGAAATGCTAGATTTTCGAAGTAGCAGAATAAAAGCATTGTAAGCTTAGAAATCCTCTTGATAGGCAGCGTGGGATGTAGCTCAGTGGTAGATTGTTTGCCTAGTATATGCAAGGTCCTAGGTTCAATCCCCCGCACTGAAAAATAAAAGGAAATTCTGTTGATAAAAGTATTTAAATGGAATTAAAGTAATTCTAGAGAAAAATACTATGAAATATCTACAATTAGTATTATAAGTAAAAAGTGATGATTCCATTCAGATTGATATTGAGTATGGACAAGTGTGGAACCCAGTAGGCTGAAAGACACAGAATTTCTAAACGTTCCCAGGTCCTTCATCTGTTCCTCCTGTAACATGATTTCCAGCTGCTTCACCATCACGGGCTGGCACTGCTCCACATATGGCACTGGACTAGAAAACAATATCAATGGTTAGTTTCATGTGTCCACTTGACTGGGCTATGGTGCTCAAATGTATGGTGAAACATCATTCCAGTTTCGTGAGGCTATTTGGGATGAGATTGACATTTAAATAAGTGGATGTGAGGAAAGCAGATTGCCCTTGATAATGTGATGTGGCCTCGTCCAATAGTTGAAGAGCTGGATAGAGAACAAGACTGGCCTCCCCCAAACCAGAGGAACTTTTGCCAGCACACAGCTGTTGGACTGCAGCGTTACCTCCTCCTTGGTCTTTAGCCTTTGGCCCACATATATTTTGGTTGTCAGCCCCCAAAATGAGCCAATTTCTTAAAATACATCTCCTTTTATTTTGGCGGTACTGGGGATTGAACTCAGGACCCTGCGCTTGCTAGGCAGGTGCTTATTCCACTGAGCTATATCCCCAGCCCCACATCTCCTTTTAAAAATGCATGCACACGTACTATCATTTCTGTTCACCTTGAGAACCGTAACATAAGTGCAGCTTTTGTCCTATAAACACAGAGAAAACCTCTCCTAATCACAAATACCATGAAATCCACAGCTACTAAACCAAGATAAAAAGATGAAAACCAAGTGGAAACCTGGGCGGGGTATAAGGGCAGAGGAAAGAAAAGAGAAAATTTCAGCTTCATTTTTGGCTAGTACATCCTTTAACTTAGATCTGAACATTATTTAAAAAAAAAAAACCTCCCTTGAAACCAGGTTTTTAAAAACTTAAGCTACATTCTTCTAGTCACTGAGTCACCATGCTGCCTGCACCTGCCCAGAAAGCACTCTTAGCCCATTTCCAACATGGACTATTTCTTGGGAACAATTCCTTTGTTCCTAAAGTGACATCTTGGTTTGACATCACTGCTGCCCAAGCCAACAGATGATCCCATTACCCATAACTGGAGTTCACTGCCAGATCCCCTCGTACCCTACATGTGAACTGAGCCTTTCTCAGGCATGTATAGGACACACTATGTCCCACACTTCCCCTGAATGAGCATAATGAAAATGTTTTTAAATGGCCATTCATTAAGCCAGGAATGGTGATGCACTCCTGTAATCCCACACCCTGGGAAGCTGAAGCAGGAAGATAGCATGTTTGAGTCCAGCCTGGACAATTTAGTCAATACTTGTCTCAAAATTTAAATATATACATACAAACAGACATACATATATACATATATACATACATACATGCATGCATACATACAAACTGGGAATCTAGTTCAATGCAAAGACCCTGGGCTCAATCCCTAGTATTGTGGAAAAAAATTCTTGAGAACAGAGTCACAATGAAGACACTAGAAGACAGAGCCCTGCCTTTTGGATCTTATATACTAATTGGGGAAGATAAATAATCAAGGAGAGGACTATGATTAGTATCATGTTGAAATGGAAAGCTATAAGATAGAAGAGGTACTCTTTGAGTCATGAAGATAAATTAAATATAAACGAGGGAAGAGAATTTCCAGAGATAAGTACAAAAGCTATGAGGCAAGAAAAATATGGGTGTATTTAGAAAATAACAGAATCTGTGTGGTTGGATCTTGATGATGACTGATGGAGAGGATTAAAAATTAGTTAGGACACCTTGGTAAAGACCAGATCATGAAAGGAGTTAGAGTGAATTCATCTGGGAAAAGAATGAACCTTCCTGAGCTTGGAAACAAAGTTACCTTCTGACAAAATGAAACTAGGAAAGGTCAAAACATAACAAATAAGAATCACCATCTGTGGAAGTAAATACAAGCAGAAGAAAAAGTGTACTGGCTGGGGTATTTGAGAAATGTACAATTCCAGACTGAGTAAAGTATAAACAGAGAGCAAAATAATTAGCATATGATTATAATTTAAGCTGAAAAAATCAATAATACAGCGCTCTGCTTGAAGAAGTAGTCTATTAATAAGTCCAGGATACCCCTTAAGGCTACCCATGCAACTATCAGTTGGTTTATGAATGGGAGGACAGAGTGGGAACAAAAAGAAAAAGGAATTAATGAATTCTCAATATGTTGCTGTACCTGCTTCAACTAGAGTAACTCTGTTTTGTATACTGGGCTCCCACTTGGAGAAATTAAAAACATAACTGAAATCATATTTAAAGATAGTTTTCAAACACAGATCAGCAATTATATAGGTATATTATTGGTGTGTATGGAGATGGGGTGGGAGGATTGTCTCCAGGTGAGCTAGAGTGATCTAGGTGATCATATATGATCATGCATGATCACCTTAGCAGAAATACTCAAGAACTGAATTCATAAGATTACATAGTTGGATGAAGATTACTATTACTTAACAAACTGTATTTGCTTTCATTTTGTTCTTTTTGTCTTTGTTTCTTTGTATGTGCTTTTATCCTGAGGTCACAAATTTTTGCCTGAAGTTGGCTTTGCAGAAGAGAAAATGCTGACACTCAGTATGCGTCACTCAACCACATGCCAGTGATCTCTCACCATTAATATATCATCAAGGTGATTTCTACATCCAAGTCCCATTAGCTTGGTAGTTTGCATCAGACTGCCAAGCATGACTTGAATTTCTGCACTTAAAAACTGAAGGTCAGTGCCCAGAATGGAACTAAAGTGCCACGCTGACACTTCCTAACAATGACTAGCCACTCTGTCCCTGTGATTCCTGGAGGACAGAAATCTGTGATATTTCTGTGGGACAGTCATTCTGTGACTTTTCTAACTCTGACTAGACAATTCATTCACTTAAAGAGACCAGCCACAGTAGGAACTCACACTTAGCAGTACTGCAATATAGTAGGAACTATAACTTCATACTGATTTCATAGAAAAAGAAGCCCAGTGGCTTAAACAGAAACATGCATTTTTATTTCCTGGACTAGGTTTTATCATAGAACAAAGAAATATTAAGGGTCCGATCTCAAAGGTTGTTACGTCTAACCCTTTAGTTTTAAAGGTGACAACAGAGACAAAGAATATTAGATGATTTGTCCAAAATACAGGAGGGACTCGGGCTGAAGCTCTTCTCATTGTAATAAGTGCTGAGCTCACAATCATAGTGCCTCACACTCTTTCTTGTAGTCACTGAAAATTCATACTGTTCTATGTAATGATAGGTGGTGTTTACAGTAAGTTTATATTTTCTAGGGAGTGAGGCTTTTAGCCTTCTGTGAAACTTGTTTCCTTTTAGTCAGTACATCTCACAGAGTAGCCAAAGTAATCCTTATATGGGTCATGATGCCCTCCTGCTCACAACCTTGAAGTGACGCCCAAGCACTAACAGTCATAGTCAAGCTCCTGCACTGTCCTGCAAAGCTTCATGCCACACTCATGCAGGTTCTTGCCACACCATCTTCCTTGGGTTCCTTAAAGACATCAAATGCCTTTTCCTATTAGGATCTTTGTTCTGGCTCTACTTTGTTCTCTCAAATAAATTGAATGACTAAGCCTCATCCTTTCAAAGTCTTGACTTAGCTTTCTCAACAAGACCTTCCCTAACTATTCTATTTAAAACTACTGCACCTACCCTCTGTACTTCCAATGTGCCTTGCCTTGATTTACTTCTTTTCCTGTAAGATGCATCTCCTAACATACTGCACCATTTACCTACTTATTATGATTTTTGCTGTCTTTCTTTCCAAAAGGCAACTTTCAAGAAGACAAGAATCTTGGTGTACTTTTTCACTGTTACATCCCTAATATCTAAAGTAATGCCTAATCTTCAAGAAATACTTGTTGAATAAGTGGATTAAAACATTCCACAATTTGGAAACTTTGTGTCTACAGATAACTCAAGGCCATTTCTTTTTTTTTTTTCTTTTTATTTTATTTTATTTTTTTTGCGGTACTGGGGATCGAACTCAGGACCCTGCGCTTGCTAGGCAAGCGCTTATTCCACTGAGCTATATCCCCAGCCCCCTCAAGGCCATTTCTACAGTAGCCAAGACCATAGTTAAATCCTTTCCCTGATATACTGGACCTTCCAATGGGTTCCACTGAGAGGGATAATATACTAAGTCACACTTCTAATTTCTGAAATTCTCCTTTCATATCACCATCAACAAAATAAAAAAGAATTGCTTTAATAATTAAAAGATGATAAAGTACTTTCCCTTTTAAAAATCTAATTTGCCCTGGAAATCGGTATCATAGCAAATGAGAGTTGTTGACAAAGAATGCTATTTATTTATTATTAAACTTCTACTTTTTTGGTTATAATCCTCAAATGTTATTTGTATAGTAATATGAGAAACTGTGAAAAATGGAAACCTACAAATTTAAGAAGTACATGTGCGTGCGTGTGTGTGCGTGTGCATGTGCGTGTGCACATGTGTGTATCTTTACGTGGGTCATGATCAAGTGCCTGAAGAAAAGCATACTAACCTACTCCATATTGGTGTTGCACACAACTTTCACATTTTTGCCCAACAATCACAACAGATTTATGCTGAAATATCTTCATTCTATTTCTTGTCCTTATAAACAAAGACAAACACGGAACACACGCTGGTTGAGACTAGCACTACAGATGGTCACTACATATGGTCAAGTATTGCACATCTCCAGAAGGGCCACACAACCATGCACTGGTTAGGATGTAAATACCCCACCACTGCTCTGCCCCCACCCCCGAGGTGTTCAATGTTCACTTTGGGTCTCTTCAGACCTTACCAGCCTGGACTAGAGCTAAAACCAGTAACCTTTCTTTCTAAGGGAAAAGCAAACCAACCTCAACAAAAAATACTACTCCAATCATTTCCAGGCAATGAGATGTGACCCATAAAATAATATTCTCAAAACATTTACTAGCCACTGAAAGATGAAGATGGTGTTAGAAATGCAATTATCCTAAAAGAACTCCGTACCATAGAGCACAGTCCCCCATTCCTGAATCCTTGTTTAGTTTGTAGGTTTCTGGTAAAGAGTATACAATTCGATACTACAATGATCTCACAGCACCCTCAAGTGGATTAGATTGACAATGTTTTCATTCTTTTTTAAAAAAAATTTTTGTTGTTCTTGTTGTTGTTCTGGGAATCCAACTCAGGACCTTATGTTTGCCAGACAGGCACTTGTGCCACCGAGCTGTGTCCCCGAGTCATTCTTTTTTCTTAAAGAGAGAAAAAAATAAAAACAATGATACAAAATTTCAAAACAAGATAGAAGCGTAACAATGATTAGTACATTGTTTACTGGTATCTTCAAAGTAGTTCATTTGTGCTTATATCATTGGACCAATGTTGTCATTCTTGAAGAAATGTTGTTCTCTGGTAGGAAAAAAGTTTTTTTCTTATCAAAGACTATTAGAATGGGTGAAGAAGTATCAACCCCTATCAGAAAGCTTGTAATTTAAGATTTTTCCCTAGTAAATGATTTTTGACTGATTAGTATACTTTCCATTAGTATTCTTTACTCTCCCTTAAATCACTTGGGTGGCTTTCAACAGAAGTTTGAATAGAACACAGCTAGTTAATGAATATGGTAACAAAACTGTAACCTAAATTTCTTGTACCTTGTGTTTAGAATCCAATCAAATGGCCCCATTAGTGGAAAAAAGATTCAAAGACTTCTTTGGATATTAACATAACCACAGATATTTGTATGAATCAGAACAATAAGAGATATATACACATTTATACCATGAAGAACGGCTCTCATGATACGGCAGACTGAGAAGACTGAGAAGTCCCACGGCCTGCCACCTGCAAGCTCACCATCTAGGAAAGCTAGTAGTTTAGTTCAGTCTGAGTCCAAAGGCCTGACCATAGGGGTCAGTGATATAAATCCCACTCTAAGGGTAGGAAATAAAATGAGATTCTCTCCCAGTTTAAGTAGCTAGTCAGGGAAGAAAACATGAATTTCTCCTTCCTCTGGCTGCTCTTCTTTCAGTTCAGGCCCTCCGCAGATCAGAGATGCCACCCACACAGGGGCGGGCAATCTACTTTACTGAGTCCACTGGCTCATGATTCAAATGCTAATGCTGTCTGAAAATAGCCCCCTAAATACACCAAGAAAGGTGACTACATATACGGGGATTTTAAAGCTAGTGTTTGAACAGCACAACATGTGTTTATTCATTTTTAAAGTGGCAAAGTAGGAAGACTAGAGGCTACTAGTTGGTGTCTTCTGAATGCATTATTAAAATTCCTGATTCTAAAGCATACATTTACTCAAACTGGCTTAAGTAACCAAAGGGACTTTTTAAAAGAAAAAATAAAAGTGTTATGTGGGGTTTTGGAGAAGAATAAATGAAGAGGACTAACACAACCCAACTTCAGTGTTCACTATACTGCATCTACTTACTATTCAATTTCTGTATTTACTATAAAGGTAGAATAATCAAGGCAGTGTGGTATTAATTAAAGAATAGGCACTTATCTGCTGATGGACATATAGGCTGCTTTTATGAATAAGCTATTATGAATTTTGCTGCTATAAACATGGGTATGCATGGGTCCCTGTAATATATTTCTAGCTCAAGAAGATACCTAGAAGGGGAATAGCTGGGTCAGATGGAATGTCTAGTTTTCGTTTTTTTCAGGAATCTCCATACTGATTTCCATAACAGTTGAACTAGCTTACATTTCCAACAAAAGTGTACAAGGATGTCCCGCCAACACATTCCTACAGCCTCACCAGCACTTGTTATTATTTGATTTCTTGATGATGCCCATTCTGGTGGGGCAAGACGGGATCTACGTGTTGTTTTAATTTCCACTTCTTTAATGTCCAAAGATTGGAAATTTTGTTGGAAATTTCCTCGTGTACTTACTGGCCATTTGTACTACTTCTACTCTGCTACAAAGAAAGATAAACTTCAGTGATGCACTTTGAGACTATAATGAGAAGCAAAATATATCAGATACACAAATATAAATATCACATGGTTTCTCTTATACAAGAAAGCCAAATTATAAATAAAGAGCAAAATAAGACAGATAATAGGGAGTAGAGAGATACCTCTCAAATGGGATCAAGAGATGGTGAAAGCAGGTAAAGGAGACAGAATGGGAATGAAAGCAGGAATTAAAGTGTGTTATATACATGTACCAACATCACACAACTGTAAACATTATGTACTGAAACAGGTACCAGTGAATACAAAATGTAAAAGAATAGACAAATGCACATAGTAAAAATCTCAAAAATTGACACACATGAATACAGGCAAACGACCAAAGAACAAAGGTGATACATCAGTGAAGAGGTAAATTTTTCAGTAAGTGCTTCTGGAACAATGGGATATGCACATGCAAACAAAAAAATTCAACCTACACATCAAACTCATACCCTGCACTAAATTAACTTAAAAAGGTGTCATTACTATCATCTAGATTTTTTTCTATGTTACATACTTGGGAGTTTTATAATTTTACACTTCACATTTAGATTCATTTTATTTTAAAAGTAAAAGAATGAAAACATATTAACAAACAGACACAAAGTAGCACAAGAATAGTACAATCAAAACTGAATTACAGACAGGGTGATAGGGAATTAACAATGGTTGTTGTATTACATATTGGTAACTTCGAAGTGTATACTCAGGAAAACAAATATAGACATGCAAAATTGATCAAACAAATAATCATTAACTATTCCTTACAATAAAGTGACCTAAGTCAGTAGTGCAACCATGTTAGCTATGCTGCATATACATACATACATACATACATAATTTTTTTTCTTTTGCGGTACTGGGGATCGAACTCAGGACCCTGCGCTTGCTAGGCAGGTGCTTATTCCACTGAGCTATATCCCCAGCCCCCATACATATATAATTATCCCTTCTTTCCTTTTCTCCTTCCCCTCATCCCAGTTGCTCTTTACTTTTGAGCAGTTTCCTTTCATTTCACAGTGTTTATCATACCTCCTAATTTATAGTCACACTTTCAGGTTCTTATACTAGTGATACAATACATTGCTTACACATGCACGCCTGACTTAACTCACTTATGAGTATGGCCTCTAGTTTGGACCATTTACCTATAAAAGCCTCAAGTTTGTCTTTATACCTGAGTAATATTCCATTATATTAAAATGACACAATTTTTTATCCAATCCTCAGTGAATGGACATTTGGGTTGCTTCCACGATTTAGCTATTATAAATTGTGGTGCTATAAACATGGGTGCACATATATCACTGTGATATGATGTTTTCAGGTCTTTTGGGAAAACACCCAGAAGAGGAATAGCTGGGTTGAATGGGACCTCTAGACCAAGTTTGCTGAGGAATCTCCAAACCAATCTCTACAGTGCTTTCACCAGTCTGCATTCCCACTAGCAGTGGAGAAGAGTTCCCATTTCTCCACAGCCTCGCCAGTATTTGTTATTGGTTGATTTCTTAATGCCAGTCATTCTTCCTGGGTGAGAAATCTCAGTGTTGTTTTAATTTGCATTTCTTGAATGACTAATGATGTTGAACATTTTCTCATGTATTTATTTGCCATTTGTATTTCTTTATCTCAGAAGTGTGTATTCATCTCAGATGCCCATTGTAGGATTGGGTCTTTGAATTTGGGGAGGGTGATTTTTTTAATTCTTTATATGTTCTAGATAGAAGACCTTTGTCCAAGGGACAGCCAGCTAGGATTTTTTCCCAATTTGTGGGTATTCTTTTTACTCTGCTGGTGACCTCTTTATTTTTATTTATTTATTTTTATTTTTATTTTTTTGCAGTACTGGGGATCGAACTCAGGACCCTGCGCTTGCTAGGCAAGCACTTATTCCACTGAGCTATATCCCCAGTCCCTAGTGACCTCTTTAGATGTGCAAAAACTTTTCAGTAAGATGAGGTCCCAGTTATTGATTCTTTGAAGTGTTTCCCTTGCAGTTTTATTTTTGTTCATGAACTCTCTGCCTATTCCTATGTCTTCAAGATTTGTACCTACTTTCTCTTCCAATAGATTTAGTGTTTCTGTTTTAATATTGAGATCTGTGGTCCATTTTAACTTGAGTTTGGTGCATGGTGATAGACTTGGGTCTATTTTCAGTCTTTGGCTGGTGGCAAGCCAATTTTTCCAGCACCATTTATTAAAGAGGGTATCATTCTTCCAGTGAGTTTGTTTGGCCCCTTTATCAAAGATTAGATGGCTGAGTGTGTTTGTAGTTGTGGCTGCATCTTCCAGTCTGTTCCATTGATCTTCAGGTCTGTTTTTTAGCCAATACCAGGTTGATTTTATTACAGTAGCTTTGTAGTATAATTTCATATCAGGGATTGTGATTCCACCTGACTTGTGCTTGTGGCCCAGAATTGCTTTTGCTATTCTGGGTCTCTTCTGGTTCCAGATGAATTTAAGGCATATGTTCTCTAGATCTGTGAGGTATGCTAACGGTAGTTTAATGGGAATTGCATTGAATCTGTACAACAATTTTGGTAGTATGGCCATTTTCACAATGTTGGTTCTTCATATCCATGAACAAGGAATATTTTCCATTTATTGAAATCCTCTTTGATCTTTTTTTTTCAGAGTACTGTAGTTTTTATTGAATAGATCTTACTTGTTAGATTGATTCCTAAATATTTCAATTTCTTAAATGCTATTGTGAAAGGTATAGAGTCCCTAGTTTACCTGGATATCAAACTTATCCCCAGATGGTAGCAGGCCGTGGACCACTGGGTCCTGGATCCCCAGGAAATTTCTGGGGTGCACAGCTCAGACCACAACTGGGATGGTGTGGGAATGCTGGCCTTTAGTACTAGGGTCTCCAGGCCATGGAGGGAAGCATGCAGGCCTCAGCTGTGGATCCGATGGTGGCCAGACAGGAACCACTGCTCAGGGATCCTCAGGTAACTGGTCAGGGGAGAACAGGCCTCACCTCCCAACCTAGAGAACCACAGAGCCCAGGGCTCCTCCTGTGCAGCAGGCCTCACCAGCCAACAGATCGTTCCACAGAGACAAGTTACTCAGGAATGACATTTTAGATACAATACCAAAGCATGATCCCTGAAAAACTGAATTAATAATGTAAATCTCATTAAAATTAAATTTTTCTACCCAACAAAAGATACCATTAAGAGAATGAAAAGGTAAGTTACAGGCTAGAAATTATTTGCAGAAAACATATTCAAAGAACTCTTAAGACTCAATAATAAGGGTTGGGAATGTAGCTCAGTGGCATAAGCACTTGCCTGGCAAGGCTGAGGTCATGAGTTTCATTTCCAGTACCAAAAAAAAAAAAAAAAGAAAAGACTGAACAATAAGAAAACAAACCAATCATTTAAAAATGGGGCAAAGACCTAAAACAGACCACTGCATTAAAAAACAGGCAAAGTGGTACCTCGCTTCACAAACTCAATTCTCTCCATGATTCTGGTCACAAACCAAAGTGGGTAAGAATTGAATCAAATTTCCCCATGAGGTCAACATTGACCCTAACCATTGAATGTGATTTGGTTCTCATCCAATTAAGTTTGCAACCAGAACTGTGGAAAGAATCAAGTTTGTGAACAGAGGTATCACTGTACTAATGACAAATAAGCATTTACAAGGATGGCCCACATCATACATCATCAGGTAAGTGCAAGTTAAAACTATGAGGCACCACTATGTACCTATTCAAATGACAAAACCCAGAGAATTGACAGCACCAAATGATGGTGATGATGTGAAGCAACAGGAAGGTTTTAAGGGTTCACAAGAACAGAAAATGAGGCAGCCACTTTTTAAGACAGTCTAGTCCTTTGTTTTTTTACGAATCTAAACATATGCTTGTCATATGACCCAGTAATCACACTCCTCAGTACTAATCTGAAGAAGTTGAAAACTTAGTTCACACAAAACCCTGCATGAAAATGTTACATCAGTTTTATTCATAAGTTCCAAAACTTACAGCATCCATTAAGAAGTTCTGAGCGAATGGATAAACTGTGTTATATCCAGACAACTGTGTATTATTCAGTGCTAAATGAAATGAGGCATCGGACCATGAAAAGCCGTGAAACAAACTTAACTGCGTATTACTAAATGAAATAAGCCAGCCTGAAATAGCTATATATTATGTGGTTCTAACTCTACGATATTTTAGAAAAGAAAAAACTGTGGAGACAGTAAACCTTCAATGGCTGCCAGGTGCTCTGGGAAAACAGGGAAGAGCAGAGCACAGAGGGTGCATTTGGAGTGGTGTAACTACTCCGCATGATACTGTAATGAAGATATGTCATTAGGGTACAGGAAGGACCAGGACCTCCAAAGGATCCAAATAGTATCAGGGAAACATTATAATTCCCAACCTACTAGATGTCTGATCCATGGAGTTCATGAGTCCCAAAATCAAAGAATGAATTCTAGGGGACAGTAGAGGTTAAGAGCAGGAAATGTTGAGGGAAAGAAAGCTTCTGTCTATGAGAGACAGAAGAGACAACCCAGAAAGTGGGTTGCCTACAAGCCCACTTCTCAAAGGAAGCTTTATAGAGCAAAATCACAAGGTGGGCGTAAGGTGAGACAAAACTTATGATCAGCCGGTAAAATTACACATGCAGTCACTTAGGTAATACTGACTCAGAGGGAAGCAAGTCACATAGCAAGTGTGCACAGAAAGAACAAGGACCTTTCCTGGAAGGGGTGCTCTCAGTCCTGGTCCCAACTGGGTAATTAGTGCCTATTTAGAGTACCAACCATTATTGTTTATTGCTAGGGGAAATATGTAGGTATAATCATTTCATCTTTGTCTTGAGTCTGTGCTTCAAGGGATGTACCTCAGCCCACAGTTGTAATGTAGCTCCTCTTCTGCACTGACTCCTTCGAGGGCCTGGACCGATCTGACTGCCTGTAATATTTCTATCTAACTTAGCTGTCTCTAATAATTACACATATATCAAAAACTATGCAATGTATGTCATCAAGGGTGAACTCAAGGTAAACTATGGGGTCTGAGCAATGTGATGTGTCAATTAGGTCAAACTATGCAATGTATGTCATCAAGGGTGAACTCAAGGTAAACTATGGGGTCTGAGCAATGTGATGTGTCAATTAGGTCTATTAGTTGTAACAAATGTACCCCTCTGGCGGCCGATGCTGACAATAGGGAAGGTTATGCGTGTGTGGCAGTAAGCCACAGGGGTGATCAAAGTATATGGTGTTTACATTTTTAAAAATTCTGACAGTAAGAAATGCCTTGCTGTTCACCTCCTTCAAAATCCTCCCCTTTTCTCTGAACAAAATTATCCCATCGTTCTTGTCACTTTCTGAAGCAGTTCCAGACGCCTTTTTTGTGAACATGTTCATGACGTGTAATAGAAAATACAGTGGATGCTGCTAGTGAGTCCCATTAAACAGAAACACAGGCTCATAGAAACATTCTGGTGTGTCTTTATCTACCTCACTCACGAGGTCTGGTGTTGTGCAACTTCGAGCTCTTCCCCGAAGTAAAAATGACCATTCAAAGGTAGACATTTTTTATCAGTCAGGATGTCAAAGCAGCCACAACACCGCAAAGAAGAGACTGATGAAAGAGGACTTCAGAACTGCTTCAGAAAGTGGCCGGGACGGTGGGATGAGAGCGTTTAGAGCAAAGGGGAAAATTTTGAGGGGAATTAATGCCAGTGTGTCTTTTATCACACTAATTTTTAAACATTCACCATATCTTTCAATCATGCGTCGTATTTATGGGAAATTTCTCTAACTTCGCCTCCTTTTGCTGTGAACCTAAAATTGCCCTAAAAATAAGTTCTATTATTTAAAAAAAAAAAGAGGCTTCCTAAAAAGTTGCTGAAAAACAAAAGTTAAACATCATAACAGACCCCTAGGCTCTTATTGCCTTCCCCGAAACAAACCTCATCCTTCACGTGAAGATGAAGCCTTCTTGAAATTGCTTCTACCAGTATCCAGAGCCAGAAAGAAATTTTTCTACACGTTTCTTCTAAAGTCATAGGTTATTTGTGTGACCTTTACAAATGATAATATAAAATTTCTGACATTAAACAACAGACTGTCTTCAGCAAATAAACTAGTTCATGTTATCTTGAGAAACTTGGAGAGCCAAGGAGAGTCACACTGAAATACACTGCTTCTGCTCCTGCCTGATACAGCTGCCTTGCTTCACCCGTTTCTGTGTTCTCTGCTAAATAAATCATGAACTGTGTCTCTGTGTGTGCACATGTGCACAGTGGAGGGAAGCGGTCTCTTCCTATTGGTCTGTAGCCCTCCTGAAATGATAAGCTTACACAATGAAAACGCCTATCAACTAAAATAGCCCTACCTATCTCAGTGTCACACTTTCGGTCTCCAGAATGCATCTTACTTTTTCTTGCAATTCTACTCCTTTAATTATATATTTTTCTCTCCTGAACTACATGCTTGCCTCTGCCGCTCCTCGCTGACCCCCATTGGGAAGTGCCATTACTGCACTTTCTGGAGAAAAGGGATGAGTGCAAGCAGGTAGCCCAGCAGGTGTCTACAACAACACAGCCTGCCGCTGTGCCGTATTTATTTATGTCTACTCCCCCACTGGACCGCGAGCCACTCAAGAACCTTAGTGCTCCTGCCTCCATCTTTGTATGTCCAGGGTCTACAGGGGGGTCTGTTAAAGGAGATATATATATATATATATATATATATATATATATATAACTTTTTTGTTAAATTTAGAAAGGGAATGGCCTAAGAGTCAGCCGTCAAAGAACTATTGTGGATGCTCTGCCTTCTCCATGTCTCACACTCCCACTACTCGCCCCAAACACATATTCACTTCTTCATATCCCTTAATGCAGTAGTTTCTTAGAGAAAATTTTTAAATTTGAAAAAGGAGGAAATGAAAAAAAGTATTTCCTTTATATGTCCGCCTTGTGAAACTCCGTGTGAGTTAGCTTCTCACAAGTGAGATGCAAGACTCTTGCTCACCCCTTCCACTCCTGTCAAAGACCCGGTGAAGCTTCCTCCTCTGCAATGGGAGTGATATTCAGGAAGTGAAGAACGAAGTTGTCATTGACACCGAACTACTTGGCTACTGCCACTCGATGCCAGCACTAACCAAAAATCAAGCCCCCGTCTGAGTTCTGAGTACCTTGTTTCTCACGGTCACTGTGTAGGCACTCACCACCCCCTAGGTGAAGGCAGTTTATGATCTAATAAAATAAAGCTATACAACTAGAACAGCACATGTTTGTACATTAAAGATATTATGGTTTCAGAATTCTAAAATCATCATTGGCAAATGGGGTATAAACGGTGAACATAACTCGTTTCTTAATGTTATTTCCTTTACTTTCTTCTGCTCTTTATCAGGAAACTTTTCAAGAGCAGCTGTTTTACTGTAGTAGGGACTGATCAACACAGCAAGTGCTCAGGGAAGGATCGTGTGCCACTAGCCTGGGGTTAGTCACCCTACGGTACAAGTCGGGCTACTTCGACCTAATAACATCAATAAGTCTTTTTAAAGCGAGTTTCTCACATCACTCAAGTACACGAACCCCCTAACGCTCTCCTTCCGGCTTCCGTAGTCTCGCCCGGAGTCGCGAGATCTCCGCCCCGCTTCCTCCAGGGGCAGCTCCGAACACTTCCGGAAGAGGTTCGCTTGCTGTAGCCCGTGCCGTGTGTTTCCGCCTCCCGTGAGGCTGCTTCCTTAGTCTCACAGATCGCACAATCTCATGTAGCTGGCACAGAACGCGGGCCTCGCAGCCCCCCTGCCGGCCGGCCTGCCGTCTGTAGTCATGGACCGGGACCTTCTGCGGCAGTCCCTGAACTGCCACGGGCCGTCCCTGCTCTTCCTGCTCCGCAGTGAGCAGCAGGACAACCCGCACTTCCGGAGCCTCCTGGGGTCTGCGGCGGAGCCCGCTCGCGGTCCGCCGCCCCAGCAGCATTTACAGGGCAGGTAATGGGACAGCGCGCCGGGGACGGCGCCCCAGTCCGCGCCCTCAAGCGCTGCCGGGCCGGCCCACGTGAGGACTGTCCCGCCGGCGCCGAGGCTGCGCGCGGGCGGTACTCAGCTCGCTGGCGCTGCTCAGCCCGGCGCAGATTCCTTAACTAAGGTCCCCTGGGCTCTTATCTCGCCAGCTGGAGGCTTCACTTGTTGTTTCCCCGCGCTCTACCTCTAGGTTGACGAGTAAGCCAATTCCTGGTTAAAACTGTCCGAGAAGGTTAAGAGCTCGGGTTGAGAGCGCATTGGGCAATGACAGCCATAAGCAGAAGTTTGAGCATAAAGGGTTTTACAGATAAACCGATATTCATAGATTGTCTCTTGTTAAGGAAAGAGAAGAGATACGACAATGTGGAAATACAAAAATTCATCTCCAAAAAAGCGGATCTGCTCTTTGCACTTTCCTGGAAATCAGATGCACCCGGGACGTCTCAAGTTCATGAAGACAGTGAAGGTGAGTTTCGTCTTGACATCTTTCTTAGGATTGCATGGTTGGTTTAACGGTATTTCGGGTGAAATGGAAATCAAAGCTGTTGTTCATGATGGTAATTATTTTTTGCAGAGCATTTTGCCGTCATGCCACCTTTAGAGCAATTCATGGAGATACCTAGTATGGATCGGAGAGAGCTTTTTTTCCGAGACATTGAGCGTGGTGATATAGTCATTGGAAGAATTAGCTCCATTCGGGAATTTGGGTTTTTCATGGTGTTAATCTGTTTAGGAAGTGGCATCATGAGAGACATATCGCACTTAGAAATCACAGTAAGTTATCGGCTGTTCAGTTCTCTCTCTTTGGATGGTTATCTCCTTGCAAAAATAATGTGTTTTTTTCCCTAGTTTTGTTGGAGTATACCTCCGGGATATTTGGGAAAGTATTAACTGGGGGGAAAAGGTTGTTTCTCCAGTTTTGGTTTTGGGGTTTTTTGTGGACTCTGCAGGGGCAGTTTCCTTTCCTACATGCTCAGAGATCAGTGGACATGGTGAGGGTGATTGGTATTCTGGAGTTATACTCTAGTGGACCGTAAACATTTAATATGTCCATCAGATACTTGAATATGGATGATGCAGAAAAGTTCGTTTATATATTTTTAATCATTAAATTAAGAGATTTGCCTATTATAATAAGGTATTTTGCCATAGATGAAGAGTCCAAAATTTGAAATGACCTGTCATCTTTAAAAGGTTTCAGATTTTCTGACTGTCAGGAAAATGAAAAGGAAGTAAAACAACTTTGGAGAAGTCACGTTACATTTTTACTGGACACCTTATACCTTCTGGGCACAATTCTATTTTAACAAGTGCAAAATATCTTTTTGTTTTATAATCTATATTTGGCTCCTAAATCTAATAGAAAGTTTTGTTCGATTTACAGTTTTCAAACTGAGCCTGAAAACAAGTTTTACCACATTTGTATAAGAAATTACTTATAACTAAAACTCATCTTTAAACTTAGCTAAACCAACATGCTTATTGGCAGAGAACAGATGAAATATCATTCAGCCATTAAAGAAAGAATGGAATATTGTCATTTGTGGCAAAATGGATGGAACTGGAGAACATTGTGCTAATTGGAAGGAGTCAGACACAGTAAAGCAAACCCCACACGTGATTCATGCAGGGCAGCTAAAAGCTGATGGCACGGGAGGAGGGAGGAGCGGCGGTGAGCAGTCTGGGGGGGGTGGGGAGGCGGGAGGAAGGTGACATGCAGTTAAATAGAAATAAGTTTAGTGTTCTATAGCACAGTACTAATGTGCTTTATAACATGTATATTTTCTGAAGAATTCGCAGAGGGGTCCTGAGGCTCCGAGCACAAAGGAATAATTTGGAAAAAAAAAATGAAATAATATGGAAATGCCAGTTACCCTAATGTGATGATTACACACAGTTACATGTTACCAGGTGGTGCCCTATGAATGATACATTATGTCAGTTGAAAAAAGTAAACAGACTATAGGGTTTTTGCTGTTTCTTAATATTTATGTCTATTAGTACTGAACAGTTAAAGGAAGATAGCTAATCTCACAAAAGAATGAAATGTCTGGTGTTTTCAAATACTTCTCATTCCAGGCTCTTTGCCCATTAAGAGATGTGCCTTCTCACAGTAACCATGGAGACCCTTTATCATATTACCAGACTGGCGACATCATTCGAGGTGCTCAGTTTCATTCTACTAGTAAAAAGTCAACAATTAAAAGTTTTTTACAGAAGTCGGGTGTGGTGGCGCACACCTGTACTCCCAGCACTTGCTTGGGAGGCTGAGACAGGAGAATCATGGAGAGTTCAAGACCAGCCTGGGCTACAGAGTGAGTTCAAGGCCAGTCTGAACTGCAATAGCCAGACCCTGTCCAAAAAAATAAAAAAGGAAAAAAAAGGTGTTTTTTTTTTTTATCAATTTTTACAAGGTAGCCTAATGAGGGGGTAGTATTTGGAAATTTTTATATATTTTTATGTTGGTTTACATTTTCCTTTTGGCTTAGTTTTTTTTTTTTTTTTTTTTAATTTTAAGCGGGAATCAAGGATATCGACAGGTACCATGAAAAGCTTGCGGTGTCGCTGTATAGCTCGTCTCTCCCACCACACCTGTCTGGTGTTAAACTAGGTGTAATTACGTCTGAAGAGCTTCCTCTGCACTACAGGTATTCATCTGGACTGTTCTTGAAGCCATGCCTTACAAGTTTCTTGGACTAAAATAGTATATTTTGTCAAATTTCTCACACATGGAATTTTAATTTCTCTTATTGTAAAATGTCCTCATTGTATTTTTATAAACTTTAAATTTCTTCAGACTTGGTAGAAGGAACCCTACCACAATGTAATATATACATGCACAAAAATATTAGTATATAAACCTCATATAATAATGCTATTTCTTTATAGAAATGGTGTGTACTAATAATTTTACTTAAATTTTTATATTTTTGTGCTATTTTTTTCAAGGAGGAGTGTTGAGCTAAATAGTAATTCTTTGGAATCCTATGAAAATATCATGCAGAGTTCTTTGGGATTTGTTAATCCAGGAGTAGTTGAATTCCTCCTAGAAAAACTAGGAATAGATGAATCTAATCCACCATCTTTAATGAGAGGCCTACAGAGGTACAGTACATCAGTGTTACTTTCTTAGGTGCTGGAGGGGTGGTGCATAGCTACAAACGTACTGAGCACACTAAGCCTATCAAGGGAATACGGCCAGGGTTGGATAAACAGGTCCCATCTCCTGGACCTGTATCACATGTTTTATGCTTAAGAAATATATTTTGTACATAATATTCATTTTTGACAGTTTAAGGGTAGTTGCTGTATAAATGAATTACAGATTGCTTGCTTGGGAAGTGTTGAGGGCCTATGTGTCAGGCAAAGTGAAATATAGTTATTTAAAAAGTATTGTTCGGCTTTTATTTTCTTTAATAGCAAAAATTTCTTGGAAGATGATTTTGCTTCTGCATTAAGAAAGAAACAGTCTGCATCTTGGGCTTTAAAATGGTATGAAGATTGTTTTCACAAAATCTTTATCTAGTCTAAAAGGTTAGGATAAGCCAGCATTTTCATGTCACAGTTAAGACCAGAATTTGTTTATATGTGAATTAAGATTCTTCTCACATTAACTTTTTAGATGGATATGACATTGCTCATATATTGTAATTGACAGACCTAAATTTCATTATTTTCTGTTTTGTTCAAAAAGAAACATATCTCTGTCTGTGTTCTATAAATATTCATTATGAAAGTATTAAAAGGCAGAGTGCTTCTTGGGTATATTGAAAAGTATTTTTGAAAATTAAATGTTTGCCAGATTTGAAGACATTTGCCTTTAAAATATATTTATACTAACCTTTTATTTTTTTGAAGTGTGAAAATTGGAGTTGATTATTTTAAGGTTGGACGTCATGTGGATGCTATGAATGAATACAATAAAGCCCTGGAAATAGACAAGCAGAATGTGGAAGCTTTGGTAGCTCGTGGGGCCTTGTAAGTGAATCATGGATGTTAAAAGTGTTTGCTCAGTAAATGCGAAAAAGATGTATAAATAGCTCACAGGAGTAAATGTCTCCACTTTTGTGTAATGTCTGTAGATATGCAACCAAGGGAAGCCTGAGCAAAGCAATAGAAGACTTTGAACTCGCGTTGCAGAATTGTCCTGCACACAGGAATGCGCGCAAGTACCTGTGCCAGACCCTCGTGGAGCGAGGAGGGCAGTAAGTGTCAGGGTTGGGGAACAGTGCATCCCATGCTCAGCCAGCTGCTGTAAAGGCTCAAACTTCGTGTAAGCAAGTAGCACCTGAAGCTTGCTCGGTTCAGAATCACTGAAACATAATTACTGAAATAATGTTCGGCGTAGTAGTTGTATCAAAATATTTAGTGACTGGTAGACCAGTACAATTTATAGATTATTTTGAAGACATGTAATATTTTAAACATAATTTGGTAACAGTCTACTTTAATAATTAAAATCCCATTTCATGATTATGATACTAGTATTAATTTTTTTAATAGATCATCTCTTTTCTGTTTCATGTTTTGACTAATTCCTGAATGATAATTTTAGTTGGAATTATCACAAATTCCAAATTAATAAGGTTTTGCATAGTTATTTTTAACTTACACAAACACAGTAGTGACTGGACCAGTGGTGACTTTCTCAGAGGTAAAGGGCTGGTGGCTGTTGGGATGGCGCTGCCTCACTGCCTGTGTGCTGGTGACTGTCTGAGCAGGCACCAGCCACAACGACCAGCCACTCTGACGTGTTCTTTGTCTGCCTCCGTCCACTCTGCCAACAGCACACAGCGGATCCCATTCATTTGTTCTCTGTGAACTGAAAGCAGTTTGCGCAGTCCTTCCACTGCTCTCTATCAATACTTTTCAGATTTTATTTTTTTACAGCATAGATTTGTGAGCTTTGTATCCACAGACTGGTAATGGAATATGTGTGTCTGCTTATTTCCAAAGAACTTCCATTGATTTTTTTGAAGAAAAAAAATCTGTAGAAAGGAAAAATTTGAATAAACTACGAGGAAAAAACGGCCTATATAGTTCTGTGCTAACATTCAAGACTGTACTAAATGTACAGGTAGCAGTTTATCATGTGTTTTCTTGTAATTCTACAAAACCGTGCCAGTACTATTTCATTACTAGCGGCCGGGCGTGGTGGTGCAAGCATGTAATCCCAGCACTTGGGAGGCTGAGGCAGGAAGATTGTTGCAAGTTCGAGACCAGCCTAGGCTGCAAAGTGAGCTCAAGGCCAGCCTGAACTGAAAACCATGCCATCACTATTTCATTACTAGCGGCCGGGCGTGGTGGTGCAAGCCTGTAATCCCAGCACTTGGGAGGCTGAGGCAGGAAGATTGTTGCAAGTTCGAGACCAGCCTAGGCTGCAAAGTGAGCTCAAGGCCAGCCTGAACTGAAAACCATGCCATCATTATTTCATTACTAGCGGCCGGGCGTGGTGGTGCAAGCCTGTAATCCCAGCACTTGGGAGGCTGAGGCAGGAAGATTGTTGCAAGTTCGAGACCAGCCTAGGCTGCAAAGTGAGCTCAAGGCCAGCCTGAACT
>PVLD010020725.1:0-33231 GCA_004027595.1 Dinomys branickii | reverse complement strand
TGGAGAAACATACCATGCTCATGGTTAGGAAGAACTAACATTGTAAAAATGGCCATACTACCAAAACTGCTGTACAGATTCAATGCAATTCCCATCAAACTACCGTTAACATACCTCACAGATCTAGAGAAAATATGCCTCAAATTCATCTGGAACCAGAAGAGACCCAGAATAGCAAAAGCAATCCTTGGCAATAAGGGTTGTCTTTTATATGTAGGAGTTTCTTGGTTTGTGTTTGTCTCGAGACTCTCCCATCACAATTAATTGAGCGTGGAATGTTGGTTTCTGTTTGGCTTTGTCTCATGTCTTTTGGTGTAGGTTCTGGTGAGGTTATTACCCCAGAGCTTCCCAATATTTTTACACAAGGGAGAACAACTGATTATAACAGGTTGACATCCTAACTACAGTAGTACAATTAGCAATAGTTATAAAAGCAAGAACAATTTAGATATTGACAATCAGTGGTAACTATTAGTTTTATAATTTAGATCATAGGAGCAAAGTCTGTAGTTACATAATAGAACCAATCATAAATTAAGAGTTTGTATGCGAAGTGTCTCCCATAGTTAGAGTGGATTTATCCTGGGTTCCACTTGCTGTGTCCCAGGCACTGCTTGTGCTGGCTGCCCATCTCATGTTGTAGGGTGATGGGCCGACCACCTGAATTCCTCTGGACAGACTCCTCCTCAGTGGCAGAAAGGCAGTGGGTGGATCTCTCTCCTCCCTTGAGCTTCACTGAGGCTCTGCAAAGCCTCCCTCAACGGAGAAGGGGAAGTGGGCAGGGTCTTTCCTTATTTTGTTTGTTTGAAACTGGGTATCACTGTACAGTTCAGGGCTGACCTTGAACTCACTATGTAGCCCAGGCTGGCCTTGAACTTGTCGTAACCGTTCTGTCTCAGCCTCCTGAGTGCTGGGATTTACAGGTATGTGCCATAACTTCCAGCATTTTAGGATATTTATAAAGCTTAAATATTATGCAATAGAGTATGAACTTTGGGACAATGAGCTCAAGTACTTTGTCAAAAATATACATATGTATCTGTCATTATAATCTAATAATACATATGTATCTATCATTATAATCTAATACTCTGATAATCTTAGAATAAGTGTCTCCTGAAATAGCAATATTCTGGTTTAGAACCTTCCCCTCTTCCCATCTTTATCAACCTACTCAGGAGATATACACATATGTATTACTCAGAAGGGACTTTAACAATTGGACTTCCTAAGTGGTCATAACAATAGTTTCCTATGAATTCAACACAAGTATATGCAATGGTGTAAATTACTAATTTTACTTTTGCTATACCTCTTTACTAATTCTAATATCTCTTTACTAATTCATAAATTATGAATTCTACTTTTTTCATACCTCCTTTGGCAACCTCTTTAACATCGAGGTAGACTTTTAAATAACTCCATTGTCCTTTATATAACCATATACAAAGTAAAGTAAAACAAAATGCACAGACATAAGGGATAATGGTGAATCAAAACACACTGATATAAAACTCTTTATGCTTTCTTCTCCTCCTTCCTGTCCAAGCCCAGACAAATATAAGGATGTGTATTGCTCAGAGAAGTGGCTTGATACAGTATTTCATTACAAATTTTAACAAAAGGATATCTAAAAAATAGGTCATTTACTACCTCTATTTTAAAATACTTTGTGCACAGCTAAAACATTTAGAAAGACTCTATGTTTCAAATGTGGACTCAAAGTCTGTTCACTATATGCACAGTAGTGTTGAAAGTGTCTTCTGACAGACTCCTTGAAGTCTCTCAGTTCCTTCTTTTATTCTTTTTTTTCGGTACTGGGAATCAAACTCATAACTTTGCCCTTTCCCAGGCAGGCTCTGTGCCACTGAGCTATATCCCTGGCCCTGTGCTTCTCTTTTATATCATGTGTGGCTGAGACACATGTGTCACTTACACATGATGTTACAGTTTCATTTCTAAAAACTCTTTTCTGAGTAGTTTTTGTGAAAGTTAGTGGAAAGCATATCAAATGTATTAGCTTCTTAACTTTTGCCATACGCTGGCAATTTCTTAAATAACTAGGTGAAATATTGTAAAATTGTGACTCATCTGTTCAGTATGTGTGCAGCATATATAGTGTGCCAAAGTAAAGCGACACACATGTAATAAAGAAGAGCAATGAATAACCCAAAATTTTCTAGCATACACTAATAAAACACCTTTTGCAATGTCTTCCTTCCCACCTCTGTCAACCCAACAAATAAGTACAGACACTGTACAGTTCAGAGGCAGTTTAAAGGTCCTATTTCCAAACAGTATTTCCCATCAATTAAAAAAATTATCTACAAAACATGTTATTCTATTACTTTTATTTTTAAATATATTAGGCAGTTTTAAATATCAAGAATAAGGTTTTTCAGGTAAGAGCTAGTCAGCTATGCATGTAGCACCAATAAATAGAATTACAAATGTAACAGTAGTTATAATCTAAGTCCTTCTACATATGACAATTCATACCTTGAATCATTCCCTCCTCACTTCTCTTTGTCTTCTGCCCAGTGGACAATAAAGGCATATGTCACACTTAGAGATATTGAACCAATTCATGGCCCCAAATTCTCTAACAGAGGACCTGCTTTCCTATGAGTTTCAACACAAATTGTACAAAATGTGCTAACTTTACCAACTACTGTATTATATACTGGCATCCACTTTAATGTCTAGGGACTACATGTTGCAAAATTTGGACTCATTTGCTCATTACGTACCCTATAGACATAACAAAACAAGCTCCACAAAACACATAAGAAACAGTGTCTGCAAAAGTCCAAGTAAAAACACATCAACACACTCCCTTTGCAATCAACTCCCTCCCACCTCCTCCGCACTGAACAAGTGCAGCTTGTGCCACATTGCTAAGAGAGGTGGTTTGATGCTTCTGTCCCCAGACACAGTATTTCACATGAATTTTAGCAAAGAGATGTTTACAGAGTGATATTTTACTACCTCTACACTTAACAAAGGTCAGGTGCTTCTAAAGATCTAAATAAGACTATGTAGTGGTTGATTGTAGCAACTTGAAATATTTAGAAGCTTAACTAATTTGTCTCAGTAATTCTTCTGCTTAGGGTGTAGAGGAGCTACTCTAGGGTGGATCATCACCTAAATGATATATAAGGGAAATGAAGAAGCACAGAGGGGTTTTCATTCTTTGGAGGAGCTCTAGTCTTTGCCTTTATCATGGATGTCATCTCTTGGCTTCTAGTGCAGACTCTTTGGTTTCCTCCTTGGATCCCTCAGCCTTCCAGTGTAGATGTTTTAGCCATCCATTGCAGACCCATCAGCCTCCTGATACAGACTTACACGGAACACTGCAGTGAGCTCCAGACCTTGGACTGAATCCTTCCGTCTCCAGTATGCAGACACCCTCTGCACGCTTTCTCATCCAACTCTGGGGTGACTGTTGTAAGCCAATCTTGTAATTTCTTATACATTTGCATATCTTATTTTATATCTGTTTCTCTAGTAAAACCCTGACTGGTACAGACTAAATGTTTCAAATTAAGAACTCGATTTTTCTGTTACATATATACAGTAGTTTTGAATGAATTTCACACATGATAGTTATTATTTGAAAGCATCTTCAAAATATGAGCATTTTGGACTAGACCCTTTTCATTATCCATCTACCCAGTGGGCTATAATGCTTGAATTTTCATAAGATAATATTTCCTAAGAATTTTAACACAAAACGTGCAAAACCTGCTAGTCAATGAATTATACTTTTGTCATAGACTGACAACCTCTTTCACATCCAGGAAGACCACATATTGTAAGTTAGGACTCTTTTATTCTTTCCACACACTGCATATATAGCAAGTGAAACAAAATGCAAAGAGTGAGGGACACGTCGTGATAAGCTCACTGGCACAGCCTTCTGGATTCTCTTCTCTTCTGAGAAACTGCACAAGTGGGGCTACTTCAGAGAGGGTTTAACTCTTCCTCCCCCAAAGTAATACTTCATGTAAGCTCTAAGGAAAAGAAATTTAGAAAATACATTTTACTATTTGTATTTTAAAAATATATATCAGGCATTGTGAACATCTAGAAAGACTAGATATTTCAAAAAGTCCTTGATATTGGCAACCATATATATAGTAAAGTGGAATAAAATGCATATACAGATCAAAGGTTACATAATACAAAAACCTTCCGTATGTAACCAGACTGGTACTAGACCTTCTTCTCTGCTTTCTTACTGTCCTCTGCTCCATGTACTCTAACCCAGAGAACCCTCACCCCAGAGCCACACTGCAGAAGGTGAGTGGCAGGCAATTAAAGCTTCATGTTTCCAGCTGCTCCCTGTTGCTTTCACTGCCACCGAGCCCCACCTCTGCCAGAGCAGAGGCTCACAGGCACGCACACCTCACAGTGAGCTGTGCACTGGAACAGTCAAGGTTGTGTGCTTCTTATGAGAATCTAATGCCCGAAGGACTGAGTTGGGCTGAGATGATGATGCCAGCTTTGGGGAATGGCTGCAAATACAGACTGACATTAGCAGAGAAGTCTGACTACGCAGAGATCACAGCAAATCAGTTGCTGGTAGACTTATATCACAACCCTACCAGTGAGTAGGAACTGACACCAGCTGCATCTGGCTGCAAGCTTTATAGAGGCAATGGTACATCTTTGGTTGTACAGCTGCACTGGTGCCAGGCTTTCAGTCAGAAGCTGGCACTTATTTTGGTGTGCTCATGACCCACCCACTACTTACCACTTTTGTTTGTGCCTCTTTCCCACACTGCACACTTGTCTTGGTGTCTTTGCTAACCCTCGCCAAGATGAATGAAAAACAAACTTCAGAGGAAAGCTTCTTTGAGAAGGGAGAAAGATGCAATAATGAGACAGCTAAAGATTCTAAGGCTGTCAAAACGAGCTGTATTTAAGTAAAATACCAAGAGTCTTCCTTAAATTTTGGGTTCATTCTAACAGGTGAGTCACATTCGCCAAAACCTCTTTGTCAAAAGTGTGACAGCAAGCTCTTCCATGGAGCCATCAAATCTACTTTGCCATGTGGAGACTAAGCATCCTGCAGTAAAATCAAGCCTTTGTAGTTTTTTTAAAAAAGAAAAACATGAATGCAAAGCACAGATGTAATTATTGAAAATCACCACTTCATCAAATATGTCTACACTGAGAGTATCATTCCTAGTGGCAAATGACATTATTAAAGCTCAGAAGCCCTTTACTCTTGGTGAAGAGTTGATCCTCCGTGCTCCTATGCCATTTGTCATGAACTTTTAGGAGATTGCCATCAGGAAGGTGGGCTGTGAGCCTCCTTTGGCTAACACCACAGCTGGATACATGGATGAAATAGCAGAGGTCGCTGGGGAACAATCATTAGAGAGGACTGATCAGTCCACTCATGTTCACAGTAAGTCAGCAGTGCTGTGTCTGTGGAAAAACTTGTCTTCTACCAAACTTGTCTCTGGTGCCCAAAAGGTTAGGGAACCCTGCTTTAACCCACTAAATAAATGTGGGTGAGGGTCACCCCTGCTGTTGCTTCTAGAGATGATCTAACAAACTCCACTTCGAAAAGTCAATTCCAGAAGACATTGCTTTTTGTGGTTTTTCAAAATCAAACTGGCGTTTACAAGACATGCAATTTTTAACTCTATCGTATGTTGGCAACCTCTTTACATTTAAAAGATCCAGATGAAATGGAGAGCAGCTTTTTGTATTACATGTAGGCTCTCCATAAATGGCAAGGAAAGCTTCCCAAAGGGCGGGAGACCTTTCCAATTTGCCAAATGTGGGATGTCACTCCACTGTTTCTCCTTGGGAGAATAAAGACCATGAGCCTGTGGCCTGAAAACTCTTCCACCTGTCATCGTCCTGGGTTCCATTCACTTTCCATGGCTGGTGAGCTCCCCACTTTTTTACCCATTTTAGAAGGAGATGATGTCTCTTTCAACTGGGACGGAGCAGTCACTCCAGGTCCGAGATCTATGCAGTTTCATGGCCAACATTAGCAAAACTTTTATATGTCGACTTGTTTTCTTGGGGCCTGGAGGCAGCAGCCTTCTTATCAGCATGCATGCCTGCTGCCTCGCCAGTGTGCCATGTCCTAGTAGCCCGGTGGGCCTGCATCCAGGCCTCGCAGCACTGGACCAGGAGATCCAGCGGTCTGAGGAAACCTGAAGAGGCTGCAGCAGCTGTCAGGACTTCCAGATGGGGACAGGAGAGAGAGGAGCAGCTCTGTTTTCGTCACTCTTGGCTAAAGTGTTTTGAGACTAGTTCATGGACTGTTTTGTAATGGCTACTTGAAAGTGCAAGACTTTATGCTTTTGGACTGTCACCACATAATTTGCACCATTTCAATGCACAAGTCATACCAGGTATGGCAAAATTATGTGAGAAAAATGCATAGCAAATAATAGAAAAGTCCCAGACCCACTCCTTTTACAGACACATTTACAGACAAAGACACTATCTGCAACTCCACTGGTAAGATATTACAAGAGTCTCTAAATTATAAAATAGACAAAGGGAAGAAGAAACAAGTGATAGCAAGGTAGAGATAAAATGCTGGGCTGTTTTGTGGTTTTTTAAAATTTCTTGGTGCATGTGTGCAGTGTATAATGATTTTTACTCATTGTGGGGAGCTGGTGCATGTACACAACACATCTTACCTCTCTTTGCTTCCCTTTTCCCTCCCTTCAAGAAAGCGTGAATAAGCTAGATGAGGTGCCGCACACCGTAGTCCCAGCACCCTGGGAGGCTGAGGCAGGTCACAATTTCAAGCCCTGCCTGGGAAATTTAGTGACTTAGCTAGACATTGTCTAAAAACAAAAGAAAAAGGTCCAGGGATATAGCTCAGGGCACGATGCCTGCCTGGCAAGTGTGTGGCCCTGAGTTTGGTTCCTGGTACAAAAAAAAAAAAATGCTACTAAAAATAAAAGAAAAAATATGTCTGGGGTTTAGTTTCATGGTCAATGATCTGGACTCATTCTCTAGTAAGGGGCCAGGGATGTAGCTCAGTGGCACAAGCACCTGCCTCATTCTCTAGTACGGCAAAATGGAAAGAAAGAAAGACTTCATAAATGGGTATGTTTCATGTTTTGTGTACGTGTTACATTTCCATAATTGAATGTATACAATCTGTTAAGCCAGGAAAAACTCCAGCAAAATTTATGAGTAACTTTAAAGATTAACATTGAAATTTATATAGAAGGATAAGTGTCTATGAATAGTTAAAATAATTTGTTTAAAAGAGTCAAGAAAGTACTTGTCCAAATAGTAATTCAGACATATTACAAAAATATTGCTAAAAATGTTTTATCAATACAGGAACACATAGGTAGTTAGTGGAATGGAATAGAGACCAGAAAGTAGGTAAAAATATATATCATTGACATAATATTATACTAGGGAAAAGATATATTCCTAATGTAATGAACAGAAAAATTAGGGTATCGCGTGAAAAGGTTAAATTTGGCATTTACAGTTTATAGTATTCTAAAGAAGAAAGAAAACTTACTTGAATGATTGAAGGTCTAAATTGGAAAGGCAAAAATCTAAGACTTTTGTAGAAAAAATAGAGAAATTTAATTTTGTGTTCTCATTTGGGGAATCTCCAGCAATATCCCAAAGCACAAAAAAGAAGGGAAGAGAGTTAATGTACTTGGCAATACACAAATATAAATATTTCATTTAACAAAGGATTGTATAAGCAAAGAATAGGTAGGTGTAGATTAAAAAAGGATATTTATAAAGTGAAAACAACAAGGGATAATTATACCACATATACACATTCATGTTGGTAGTTGGCAAATGAGCAACGAAGTCTCAAATCCAATAAAGCATGGATTAAATATGTAAATAAAAATTCACAAAAGTACTGAGATGCAGATCAAATAGATAGTAAGCATATGAACAGATGCTTGCTAATTTAAATCATGTGATATCATTATCACAACCAAAAAGCTGTCTCAGAATAGTAAGTGCTTAATATGTCACCCACTGAGGAAGTAGGATGACACAGTCACTGTGGACAGTAATTTGATGGTATTTAATGAAATGAAATATTCAAAAACTATCATCCCACAAGCCAACTGCTGGTGTACACCTCAGAGAAACTCTCCCCATATCTATAGGAAAACCTGTTTACTATAGTGTTAGATGTTTAATTAAGGGGTGAGAGGTGTATGTGTTTATCATCAGAGGAAAAAATAGCATATGTAAACACAGTTCATGAAACCCAGATTTACTAGTGTTGAGGGGATCTTCTAGGAGGCTTCTAATAAAAAAAAAGCCTTGTCCCTATTTGGATTTTGAACAAATTGATAAATAGAAGCAAGAATACACCTAGATAGAGATTTAAGTTTTGCTACTGATTACCATAGATTAGAAAAGACAAAGGGGCCTGTTAACTGAAAACCGGAGTAAGCAGATTCTCTACTTAGAGCCTGGTACACTTTTGGGGACCCACATTTGAGCAGGAGAGAAAGCAGACCCTGAAGATGTTTGGTTTGATCTCAAGTGTTCCTCACAGGCTTGTGCATTGGAGGCTGGGTCCTGAGCTGATGACGCAAATGAGAGGTGGTGGAAAATTCAGGAGGTGTGGCCCGCTAGAAGGAAGTAAGGTCACTGGATGCCTGCTCTTGGGGGAGGTTGGGACCCCGAGTCCTTGTTCGTTTTCTCCTTCCCACTGTCATGATGTGAAGAGCTTTGCTCAGCAATGTGGTCCCCCCTTGTTGAGGGGTGCACAACAATGTGGCCATGTGACCACCGACTGAACTCTCTGCAACCTTGAGTGAAAAGCCTTTTCCTGTTAACTCGCTTATGTCAGGTCTTTGTCACAGTGACAGAAGGCTAACAAACATAGCACGCGGGGTGGGGGGGGAGGCCCTGAGGAAGAGGGCAGAAGAGAGCAGACTGTGCCCAGCCATCCTCAAATTCACCCTTCAAGAAGTCGCTCTTTCCCAGAGGCAGTGAGAAACACACAGAACGAAGCCTTTTAAGAAAAGTGACCTCCCATGAGAAGATCAGTAACTTTATCTAAAAGGGCGGTGTTGTTGTTAGAGGCAGGAATGATTCAATTTATAGTTTAATATAATAAGTACAGATGAAAACACATACAAACCAAAGAGGGTAATTTTGCAAAGATGTTAACTAAGGAAATATACTGAAGGTAGTGTTGAAAGGCAGAGATTAAACAGGTTCTGGTAATGTTTGTATCTTGGCGATTCATGCTAAATGTAAAAAAAAACCATAAGAGGAGATTTACACAGAGAGAAATATGAGCTAGGTGAGGCCACAGTTACTGAGAAAACGTTCAGAATGCAGAAGTGATTCAGCAGAGCCTTGTTTTCATTGGCATTCATCTGTCTATATGACCAAAACCAAATAACAAGACAGAAGTTATTGAATGACTGTTCTGGGCCCAGAATTCAAAGATAGAGAAGGTATTCCATCTTCTCTTGTGCTTGTAATTTTTTTGAGTGACAGCTTTCATTCGTATGTAAAATTTTTATGTCCAATGAGAGTTCATCGTTGTTGGGAAATCAACGCGTGAGACAGCAGGGAAGGAGAGCAGGAAGCAGACTTCGGTCTGAGCTGTCTCTGGAGCTTCAGGCTGCGCTTTTCACTTCCTCTGCGTGTTCTTTAACCACTTATGCTCCGCTGTTAGGTTTCTGGGTAGCGAGGGAGACGTGTTGCTCATTCAGTTCATCCTCTTCCTTTTCCAAATCTGAGGGAGACACACCACGGGTTTTGCCGTTTTGGTTACATAAATATCTTATGAGAAATCTGCCAGCAAGCTGCCCCTCTGCGGAGCCGGTGGCTGGCTGGGGAAGGGCGGGCCCGCGGGCGCGGGGGCAGAGCAGCGCGGGTTTGGGGTGCCTGCGCGCACCGACTGGGATGCTACTGGGAAAGCGCCCTCACCCGCCGTGGACAGATGGTATTTTTTCTGCGTGTGCGCGGGGGGTGGGGAGTGGTGGTAACAATAAGCAGCAGGAGCCACTTGACAGGCTCCCTGCTGCCAAGAATTTGCATGACGAGCGCGTGCTGCCATCTGGAGAACTTCAGCTCCTTGAGCAGGAACTGGCGTCTCAGCTCGGGGAGGAAGGGAGCAAAACCCGAAGCAGTCGCGCTACCTGGCCCCGGGAGCCCGGCTGCGCCACGCCTGCGAGAGACCCGGGGAGAGGGGCGGCTGGGCCAGGCGGGGTGCGCCTGCCGCAGGTCTGGCGCTGGGGGCCGATCAGGTCAACGGAGGCCGCTACCTTCGGGCACGAGTTTGTTTATCCACCGGTAGCTGGTGTAGGAAATGCGGACCTGGGAAGGAGAAAATTCAAACAAGGACCCCCTTTCTCACGACCTCCAGACGAGAGTTCAGGGAGGCAAAGGGCTGACCACGCACTCCAGGGACTCTGTTCCCAGAACACAGCTCTGTGCATTATAGACACATGTGCGGGCCATTAAACTAAACCCAAACCCAATGGCTTTCCTGCGGCTGAAACCGTGCGTGTTTAAAACACATTCAATCTGCAAAATGTAAAAAAGAAATTTACTTAAATCCTAGTTTTGTATATAAAATACTTCCTTTTCTCTAAAAAAATTTTGTTTCCTAAAATTTCTCTAGTAGATTTTAAAATTTTTCTGGGATCAAGTGGGATCTGAAGTGAAACAACATTCTATCCGAGAGTTTATCCTCCATGTAAAGTTATTACTAGCGGCTAAAGCCTGTATTTAATATCTAAAACCACAATTTTATAAACTCCCAGTCTTGCCAGAAGTTTCAGTAACAAACAACACCAAGAAGGCTACTGACAGGAGAAAATACGGGTCTCCAAAATATTAATTGTGGACTAATCCAAAAAGTGAGAGTGATATCACATGCACTGTTGATATTCGGTGAGGATTTCAAGGCGGTGGCTCTTACACGGATCACCTCTGTCTTCATTACCCTAGCCGCTAGCGCAGCTCTTGCTGGGAAGAGGAGTCTGTGCTTCAGCTTGGGCAGTGAAAAGGAACACAAGTTAATACTGGTACAGGAAGGCCCCCAGAGGGATTTATTGCAAAGGTACCGAACCACCTGGGGACTCTAAGAGGTGAGCAGCTAAGCCAATACAAAAAAGCAGCCTGTCAGCTGCAAGAATTTGCAGTCATAGTCTCAACAGCTGGATGATACATGTGTCTGCGTTCTGGGAATGTCCTGGAATTAAATCTTAAGTTCTCTGAAGGTACATTTTGAAGACCCTGCTTGGGTTGATGTCAGGTATGTTCTTCGATCCTTCATAGAGGAGATTCAGGTGGCGGCATGAAGACAGTGCTCTGTGTGTCAGACGGAGGTTTCTAACAAGGAGAAAGATACGTCTACATGTAAGAAAAAGACCATGTTTGTGGAAGTCACTCACCACTATCAAGAATGAAGGATTCTGACTGAACTGTATTATTTCAGAGAATGTAAGCCTCATGCTTGGTGTGCCAAAATTTAAATGTAAAATTCTGACAACCTTTTCAGGTAACATTATTCATTAAGTCAGTGTCAAGATGGCTCAGATTAATAACTGCACTCATTAATTCCCATACAGCTTGTAGCATGATGACTGCCCCCAAGAACTACTGGGGAATAGGAGAGGCAGACCCAGGACTTGGATGAGGAGAAGGAGGCACTTGGGGTGTGGCGTTTGAGAAGACATTTGGTCCAACATGAAAATGACTTACAAAGCAAGCATTTCCTTAAACATCTCCCTTGCGGTGTGTTGCTCAGGGTCCTCTGAGAAGTCTCTGTCCATATACATGAGTTGCTCCATGCTATTCCCCTGGCTGTTTCTGCCACCTGTCCCTGACCGAGAAACCTATGTGCTTTGTAGGATTGTCGTTACAAATATTCTCTCTTCTCTGTGCACTGGACCTTTTCTAACTTTTTGTTCAGCGTTATCATGATGCCCACATAGCCCTTCCCTTGCACTCACTCCCAGCTTGGCTATTCTGCCAAGCGTCACCCATGTTAATGAATGCATGCAGACATAGCTATAGATACATGGAATCAAGCTGATTTGCAGCCTTCAGAAAAAGATCACATTGACATAAATATTAAATGACTGATCATGATAAGCACATGTCCTATCAGAGTGTGTCTTCTAATATCTAGAAACAATCAAAAACTGAAGGGAGAAAGGAGACAACAAGAGTAATGAAATTATACATTGCATTTTAAGTAAAACTTCAGCACAACGTAATTTTTGCTTCAGTCTCTTAAGGGGGATGATGGTACTGGTCCAATGAAGAGGACAGTGCTTGAGCTCTGTGACAGATTCTAAACCTGCTTTTAGGTTCTGTGGGCCTATTTCTGGTGGCAGAGGTCACTCCCAGTGAGAGTAATCTGAGGGTGACGCTGTAGCAGAACCTCATTCCCCTGAAGGTGAAGGTGTGGCTCAGGTTTTCCCCTGGCTCTACAGTACAGTTACTAAGTACTCGAAATTTTGTAGTCACAGTAAGCTATTTTAATAAAAGAATTCACTTTTCCGAAGGTATCAGAGGTGGCCTAAACACGTGAGCAGGGAAACCATTACAATGTGACGGTGTTCTTTGTGGTGTCTGTGCAGTGAAGCCCATGGTGCAACAATTTTAGTTTCTGGCCAACTCTGTGTGATGTCTATGAAATCTCATGAAAATTGAATTTTAAAAAATTAATCAACAATATTTTGCTTCCCAAACACTAGTCCATGAGGTGGCTCAATCTGGGGGCAGAGTCCAAACATTCATATTTGCTGGTAAGAGAGAAATGAGTTTCTGTTGTTAAGGCTTCTAGTCTGTTGAGCTTTAGAGCAGCCCTAACAAACTGATGCAGGATACTTGTTGAAGCAATATCTGTTGATCTGAAAACTGGTTCAGAATACACATGCACATGTATCTACAATGCAAAATGATGCACTTAAAAATATTGTAGTAAAGCAAAACTGTACTTTGAAGAGGGCATTCAAAGGAATTTGCACTTGGTACACACCATCACCCATGGCTTGGAAAACTGCTTTCTGAATCTAAACTTATTGGTTGAATGTGTGCATTAGAAAAATTTTTAGAATTACCTTGCTACTCAAATGTAGCATACAGTTAGGAATTTAGTCTTGATCATTTATGATCCATCACTAGGCAAAACTCATGTGTAACAAAAAGTGGTTCTTTTCTCTCCTAGATAAGAGGCAGTGTTCTGCCAAAAGCTAGTCCATGGCATAAAAGTACGGTAATGTCTTTCTTCCTCTAGGAAAACAGTAGTGATAGACTACCTTTAAAATTCTTCTTCTTTTTTGTTATCTCATTAAAAAAATCTCATAACTTTCCAGATTTCATCTTCTAGAATTTGTGCCCCCTACCGAAAATAGTTCTTTCTAATATCTAAATGAAATCCCTTTTTGAAAGAATTTATGCTTGGACTGTTTCACATTCAGTAAAAAGAGAAGAGCATATTACTGTAACTACCACGTATCTGCCTTTGCATGGAAGTAATGTGTGTGGACATCAAGGATATGACATTTTTAGTTGCTTCCATTTGCTTTCCTACTTTGAAAGCAAGATTATATGCTTATAGAAATGTTTTTCTTCCTGGCTTCCTAGGTTGCATTTTTCCTATCTTTCTTTGACATACAGGGAACAGAAGTAGGGCAATCTAAATATATCTTTTAAGCCAAGGAAGTTAACAAGAAATAATCACAATTTTAAGAAAAAATAAGACATGGTGACAGTGTTTAAGGAGATTATATTGTGTTTGGATCCTGTTAATTACTGCTACCAGTTCACAAGCTGTTGCAAAGTTCCCCTGGAGATTATTTCCAATCTATTCATGGAATCTTCAGAGGAAAAGTTATGAGAATGACTTTTTTATTCTATTCTCTTTAAACTTTCATCTTCCATAGCTTGCAATTAGTTGTCTGGAATGAGGATGCATTTGAGGCAAAATATGCAGGGGTCATAATTTTCTGACCTACTCCCTTTTTCATGTCCAAATAATTTGGAAAGAATTTTTTCCAGATTCTGTCTGTCTGTTGTATTAATTCAAAATGACATCTTTTCAACTGTCTTGGTTTCAGAATGCCCTGTTAGCGTTGAAGTAGTAATTTGCTACTTGAAAGAATCCATTACCATGCTTACAAGAATGTGGGTGGACAGGAAATGCTGTTCTCCACTAGTCAGTCACCTTGGAAAAAGTTTATAACTGAGATGAACAGAGAGAATAAAGATGGAAGAAAACTTGCTCTGAGAAATGTAAGTGGATCACAAAGAAGCCGAGTGAGGATCACAAAGAAGCTGAATGTCTTGCAGAAAGGGCTGCATGCGTGGAACATATTTGGGTAGTTTCCTCTTTGGATTCCCATGGAAGCTTTTGTCTTCATATTAGAAAATCAGAATTGATAGTTTATTTATAGCTCTTCTTTAGATAAGAACTATTTTGGTTTTATTCACCAGTTTCCACAGAGTTGAGTTTTACATCTTCCTCTTTGGCACCATATGTCCATTTGAGAAGCAAAGGGCTTCCGTAGTTCCCTCAAATGGGCTCTGTGTCTGCCAGAGGGCAGGACGTGACGCCCTCCCATCTGGCGTGCAAGTTGCCACTTGGCTGCCACCTGTGCGGCCATCCAGGGCCCTCGCCACTCCTCCCCCATCCAGTGCTGTGGGCTGTAAGTCCCCATAGCCGTTTCCTGTCTGCTGCTTCTTGTCTCTTCTCTAGTGGCAAATGTTGGGGTGGGAACCACTTTGAGGGCCAAACATTCACTGTTAGCAGTCTGGCGGAGACACTAACCAAGGCAAAATATGAGAACAGTGATGATGCCTGCCTGTGAGGAGAGAATGTAACCACATCACATCACTCCTGCTCCCCTACTCCCAGCTCTGTCCATGCTACTGAACACACCTTAGTTTGACCTTTTGCTCTATCTTGAAATATGTCTGATGGGACTCACAGTGCCCACCACACTCATTCCCATTTCTGAGGAGATCTTGTGTGAGTCTTCCCTTGGGTTCACACAAGGACCGATTCATGCTGTCTGTAATTGGCTGATTTTAGGTGCCTCCCTAAGTGACCCTGGTCATTGGACATAAAAATCGCAGACCTGAGGGTCATTACAGAGCCAGAGCGAGGAGGTGTGCCATGGAGGCTACTAGAAAGACAGGCTAAAGGTGCATGGATGTCCTTACTTTGATGAGCAGAGAATAGTTTTAGATTCGTGAACTCATGTTATTTTTACAGGTGGAAGTAATCCTACCTAGAATCATTCATTTATTTTATAATAAATTCATTTATTTTATTATATATTCCTGCTATTCATGTTAATTGATATTGCATAGAAGCATAGATCATGGAATTTATTGTTACAACTACTTGGAATGCATACTTGTTATATATATATTATATATATATACACCCCTTAAATCTACCATATCTTAGGAACAAAGCATTTCATTTGAACGAGACCATGTGGATACTAAGCTTTCTTGTTGGTCACCAGCATCAGCTTGGAATATTTTATACACCAAGAAAATATTTCTTTTCACTACTTAAAAGTTTATAATGATTTTTTAGATATAAATATTACTCATATCCATAATTATTCACTTATTCATCATGTACTTGAATATAAACTGAATAGTGTCAGGTATTAAACTAGGTGCTGGATAGATAACAGTAGCAAAATGAACACAAGTCCAGATATGAAAAATAAGCGGCTTACATTTGGATTTAATGGGCCAGTGAAGATGGTCTTAAGACTATAAATCTGTTTTGGTGTTTTTGTTAGTTTTTCTTTTTCCTTTCTCTACTGTAACCATCATAACAAAGTGTTTGTTAGGTAACTAAATGTATTACATAGAATACATTTGGCTGTAAGTGAAAGAAAAGTCAATTAAATTCAAAGTGGCTTAAATAATAAAGAGAATTTATTGGCTCAACAACTTAAAAGTCCAGCTGGAGGGTGGGCTTCCAACATAGCTTAATTAGGGCTGCAGGTCAACTGCTCTGTGACTCTTTTAGCTCTGTCCAATTCCATGATTCATCAGGCTAGTAGTGCTTGTCAGATTTCTGTACGATTGCAAGATGAAGGCTAAAAAAGCCCACAAAAAAATAGAGCTTGATGTATTCTTTCCCATATGTGAGGAAGAAAAATAGTATCCTTATTTTAGGATTCCAAGCAAAACTCTTGAGATTATGCTCACTGAATATGATTTGATCAATGCGTGCACCTGAACCAATTAATACAGCCAGGGAAATAAAACATATAAGTTGATTTTTACTAATGCAGAGCTTAAAATTGGAGTTGGGGTGGAATTAGTTCCCCTCAAAGGATTTTAACTGGAGGGATCATAACAGATACTTGAACCAGATCTGAGTGCTATTGAAAAGTAGGAAATGGATAATTGTTGCCAGATAGAAAGAAAATTGTTAAATATTTATTGAATAATTGTTGGAACAGAATTAAATCAGGTTCTAAGCTTTTGCTGGTTACTATTCATGGACTGTTAACAAGTTCAAAGTAGATTTATGTTAAAAGCAATGTTTGAAGTGATATAGAAATTGTACAGATAAAATATGCAATTTAGGAAAATGAAGAAAAAACCTCTAGTAAAACAACCAAATAAAACACGTGAATTAATAAAGACAAAAACAGACATTAATTAATTAGAAGAGAGAATGGAAGTTTTGTGTGTGGCTGTGTGAGGCTGTTTATTTTTAAACCAACCCACCACGTGAAAAACTTAAAAAAGCAGTGGCAGGGGCAGCAACAAAACCTTTTAGAAGAGCTACGAAGGTAGCAAGGACGTGGAGCACAGAGCCTTAGAGAAGGGAGCACCCGCAGGGGAGGGGACGCGGGCCCTGCCCTTGATACCGCTTGCAGCGTATGGCACTGGCCACCTGGAAGCCTGGGTGAAGGCTGGGCAGCTCGCATTTTCACAGAAAATCCCCCCAGGAGCCGAGGGGCCGAGCAGAGTTTAGGCGGCCCTGTGGAGGTGGGGAGGACCAGATTGGCACCGAGAGTCCTCCCAAGAGGAGCAGCCTCAGTAAGCACCCTGGTTTTCAGCTGAGGCTCTTTCAAAAGTTACACCTTCACAAGGAAAAATAATCCCAGTTTCGAGTTAATCAGTTTTAATCAAATAGATCAAGGTGATTTACTATTGCTTTAATTCATTGTCAAATGCACAATTAATGCTCTCTGGAAAGAGATAACACAGTTCAAGCTATTTTTTATATAGGTCCAATGTTACATTAGAAAAATATCTGGATATTTTTACAAAAAAATGAGAAAAAGATTAAAACAATAAAATCAAACACTCAGCAGATCCAGATATTGGAATTGGCCAGCACAGATATTAAATTATCTGTGATTGATTTATTGAAAGAAAAGATGGAGAATGTCACCAGGGAATTGGAAAACGTATATGTTGAAAGGAAATTTGAATACTGAAAAATATAGTAAATATAAATTACAACTGGATGGATTTGACTAAGATGGAGTTAATAAGTGGACAGATCACCAGCGCAGAATGAGTGAACTGAAAGGCAGGTAAGAAGCAAATGCACAGATATGCAGACTGAAGCACCAAGCAAAAGGACAAAATCATAAGTAACCGTCAGAGGCCGATGGTCATGCTGAAACAATCTCACTGCTCTGTTTTCTGTTTTTGTATTTTTAGAGACAGGGTCTAGCTATGTATTCCAGGCTGGGCTTGACTTCACTGTGTAGGCTGGTCTGGTCTCAAACCAGGCTGATCTCAAACTCTTAGTGAGCCTTCCACATTAGCACCTGAGTGCTGGGGTTGCAGGCGTCTGCTGTATATGTACATGCTGAGTGACGGAGAGAGACAGACAGAGAAGGAGACAAAGCGGGGGAGAGAGAGGAATGTATCAAAAGCAATGAAAATATGTCTTAGAGTTTTTCAGAAAGCAAGTAACAATAGAAAAAATATACAAAAGCTATTTTTAAAACAAAAATAATAATAAAAAAAGCAATAATAACAAAAGTGACAAACCTTTAGCCAAACTCATCAAAAGGAAAAATCCAACAGAGCATTGCAGAAATGTACCTTAGGTATACTAAGAGAAGGCTGATGGTATTTTAGTAATATAAACTGTAGCTAAGAAAAGATACTAAAATTACATCTATATTTCTACATTCCAAATTTTTAATGAAATTGGCAGTTTTCTGGAAAACATTAAATTAAGGACATTGACTTAAAAAAGAGAAATGTAGCCAGGTATGGTAGTGCATGCTTATAATCCCAGAATTTGGGAGGCCAAGGCAGGAGGGTCACTGTAAATTTGAGGCCAGGCTGGGCCACATAGTGGGTTCAAGACCAGCCTGTACTTCATACTGAGACCCTGTCTCATAAGAACACAGAGAAAGAGAGAGAGAGACAGACAGACAGAGAGACAGAGAGACAGAGAGAAAGAGAAATGTGAATAATCCCATAATTTCAGGGGAAAAAGACCCAGGAGAAGTCGTTGATAAATTGCCTTGGGAAAAGTAGGGCCCGTTTCATGAATGAGCTACTGCTGGCAATTAAGAGTCCTGCAATTTGTGAAATATTTTTCAGAGCAGAGGAGAATGACAAAATATTTTCCAATTTACTTTCCATGTTTATGATGATAACCATATGAAAACACATTCCCAAATGGTATAGAAATCTACAAAAAGATCTCACTTATAAATAGATATGAAAAGTTCTGCAACTTATGCCCTAAATATACTAAGAGAAAGCTGAGAGTGTTTTAGCAATACAAAAATACACTGGAAATTCTAATATTTGTTCATACATGTAGATAAAAGGAGAAAAAGAACAACAGTCTCTACAGTGCTATGGATTGGACCTAACACTTGGCTCCCAGTGCATCAGTGTATAGAGTGGGCCCTTTGAGAAGTGATGGGATCTGCGGGCTTGAATCTCACCAATGGAGGAACCACTGATGGATACAAATGAGCGGACCTTTAAGGTGATGGAAAACATAGAGTGGGGGCCCAGATGGAAGCTGTAGACCCGTGGGGGAGTGTCCTCTGTGCTGCATCGTCCCTGGTGCTCTCCCTTCTTCACAGCTGCCAGACGTGAACAGCTCTCCTCCTCCAGGCCCTTCTGTCTTTAAGCAGTGGAGCCAACTTACCACGGACTCAGCTGAAACCATGAGCCCAGTTAAGTTGTCGTCCTTTTAATTGCCTAGTTCACATGAGGTGTTTTGTCACACGGATGGAAATAGGATGAGCCCGGTGGTGCTCAGATATTTTTCCCTCAATTGAACGTTACCTTGGAGGGTAATATGTATCATTAGAAAAATGGGTCATACTGTGATAAGTTCTAAGAGAAGAGAAGTCCACACCATCCCTCTCACCTAGGAAAGAAAAGGGAGAGAGATCAATCCCTGTCTTGTCTACATAAGAGTGTAGTGTAGTTTGGCAAAACCCACAATGATTCTGCTGTTACTCCCAGTGGAATGAATGCTTCCTTCTTTTTTCCTCAATACTTGTCCAATAAGATTACTGGAATAGACAATTTGAAAAATTTGAAATAAAGTTAAAAATTCATGCCTAGTATAAAAAGAAAAAGAGCAACCCCTGAACTCACAAAACCAGAACAGAAGGGTATTTCTATTACTTGATGAATAAGTTTATCAGGCTAAGAATCAACAAATCTACAATGTTGCTACTACTCTTCAATCTGGTTCCAGACATACTGATCAGTAGAGTAAGATAAAAGTAGTCAAGATAAAAAGTAGCTATAAATATTGGAATTATCACTATTTGTAGAGAAAATAACCATGTAATAAATGATAAATTCTATTGATATTCTACTGAAAATTAAATTACAGTTAAGTGACTTCCTAGTCACTTTATATATATATATATATATATATATATATATATATATATACACATTATTAATTTTCCTGCATCCCAGTTACAGCCAGATGCATATGGAATATATGGTATCTAACCCACCCAGTTTGCTTGACACTTTCTGTGCTTCAGCATCTAAAGTCTTATATCTAGGAAGCTTCACAGTACTGAGTAAAATTACAAAGTTGGTCACCCTAAATGGGAAAAATTTCATGATAATAAGTATGCAAGCACACTGATTAAGTAATATAGGCATTTTGGAAGAAAACATGTGCTTCTACTGAGCACTATGAATATAATTTTTAATTAGTGAAGCATTCTTTAGTAGAAGATGAGCAAAATTTGACATTAGACTTACCTATATAATCTTTCCCAAATTAATACTTTGAATGCAATTCTGATAAAAATCTAAATGGGTTTCTACATGTAATAAATGATTCTAAAGCTTACAAGAATGAACTCAAACAACTTAGATAAAAGAATTCTAAACCAGAATACTAAACGGAGGGAAACTTGTATTTTGAGCCATCAAAACATATTAAAAAGTGAAAATAATTGCAGTTGTGTTACATGTGCAAAAAATAATCAGTAAATTCAAAGGAGTAACAATTCTAGTGGAGAAACCTACAGGTTTAAATATATAAACACGAGGCTGGATTTCAATTCAGGAGGGAAAAAATAGTCAAAAATAATGCTGGACTAATTGGTTACAAATGGGATTGACACTGTGTGCTACTTGAATCAAGCCAGAGGAGCAAATGTAGTCACATCACTTCTAGGTAAACCAAGAACCGCTTCATCTCCTTCCTCACCCTCCTGGTAAAGAATCTGAGAAAGACAGCGACAAATCAAATAAAATCACCTTTTAATATCAGAAAGCAGAGAAAATTCAGAGAAAGCATGGAGATGATGGTTACATATGTAGAAGTTAAGACTGTCTGCACATATAAAACAAACACATGCACACTGTAAACAAAGACTAAAGACACATGGCCAACTATGTATTTTTATTCAAATCAACTATGACAGATTTTTTTAGCTTTGAATTTGTAAACAGTAATTTTAATTCTAAAAGTAAACCGCGCCCATTGCAATATAATAAAAGCAAAGGACCTACACTGGACACTTACAAAAAACAACAAATAGCCAAACACTTATGAAAACATGTTTAACATTGCTGGCAATCAAAGAAATGGGAACTAAAGCATCAGGGAGATTATCTGGCTTTCGTATGCTTGGTTAGACATGATGTGCTTTTGTGCCCAGTGCACTGACATCACTAATTGCTGTAACTGTGCTGAAGTGAACATTTATAGATAAGGGACTATTTTAAAGCATGGCAGGTGGGTGCTGCTTATCTGCTAGTATTTCAGCTCAGTAACCCCTCTGCCAATCACTAATCTTTATAAAATTATTTGAACACTATTGCTATACTTTGGTTTTCTATTCCATAAAATGAGTGGAAATGAAAAATTAGGAATGATTTATGTAGTTGATATAAAGTATGAATTTTAACAATGGAGACAAAGGTGGAAATTAACTTGACATTTAAAAACGTTCAGGGTATTCTTGAGAAGTATCTAAAAAGCAAAGTGTAACCAGGCAGTTTTTTATTTTTCACCTTTTTGGAACTCCTACTGATGTATTATTAACTTTTACTCATTTGAATTTGACATTGGTCGACAGAAATTCATCACATGTAAAGTGATCAAATGAATAAAAATGGAATAATTTACTCTATTTTAAAGAAGTTTCAGGCAAATGGGCCTTTTAGCACATTGCTGGTGCTGTAAAATTAGAACGCTCTTCTTGGAAGGTAGGACTATGTGTTATATCAGAGATTTAAAAATATTAATTCCACCAAACTCACTTTAGGGATTTATGTCAAGGAAATAGCTATACTGTGTAAGCTGCCTTAAGTAACAGGATGTCTTTCCGCTGTAACACTACTTTGATAGTAAATAATTGGAAACTACCTAAATATCAACAATATAAGGATGTTGATTATATCGATTATCATGCAGCTGTACGTTTGGATGTTGCACCTTGAAATAATATTCTAATGACATGAAAAATATTAGTTACATATTGATTAAATAATCAGCTCACAGCCTTCTAAATTACCTGTAGTGTCCACTGTACACACAGAGGTAGAAGTAATATAAAACAAAATGATCATAGGGATAATTTCTCTGAGTAAGGTAGTTACAGATGATTTCATTTTTTCTTTTTTTGTCTAATTCAATATTTCTAAAGTTTTTACCATAAATATGGTTTTAGAATCAGAGAAATACTAGTTTTAAAACTATGCTTGAACTAAAGTAAGGCAAAAAGTGGAGGTTCTTTTCAGAGGAGCTTTATAATGTACAATAGAACGTCTATGACCGAGATATTGTATTATTTCCTTTCCCCTCCTATTTTAAGTGCTATTGAAACTCTATCTTATTTTAATGTCTAACATTCAAAGGTTATCACTATTACTCAGAATGTTACTTCCTCGTAAATATTTACAGTAGAATGACCCTTTGAGAACATGTCCAATGTCAGCAAGAAACAGAGATCCCATTTCCTAAGGCCAGATAACTGTTCCTTAAAGTCATTAGTCGGTATCCAATATGTTTGGATGTGGTGCCTTAAGATATTTTAATGGTATGAGAATAAATTACAAGTGACAGCCATTTGTACTGTTGTCCACTGACCTAAATCTATCCCATGCTATTGTGAGATCCAGACTAGAAAGCAGGGCAAAATGATATGCAAAATAATTTAACGAGAGATATACTTAGGTATGGTTGCAAATTTAGGAATTCTTTAAAAATATACTTAAATGTTTTTTAAAGAAATAATATCTAGAGAGAACAGCAGCCATTCCATATGTGAAAGTAAACAGGATCAAGTAAAAATCAGTAAAGAACTGGAAATAACCCTGAGATATTGAAAATATGATCATGAAAACAATTCATAGAAAGTTTAGAAAACATCTGCAGGGAGAGAGCACGACTGAAGACAAACACAAGAGGATGAAATAACTGACACCATTAATCAAGTATATCTAACACCCAGAGTTCCAGAAAGGAAGAAAAAGAGAAGAGACATGAAGGTGTTTTCAGAGAAATAGTGTGATAGAATTTTCTGTGAGGGAAGACTCTGAGGCTGAAGCCGAAACAGCTCACTACCCAGCCTGAGGCCACAAGACAGACACCAAAGCCCGCCCTGAGTTACTGCTGAGTAACAGCGCAAAACGAAAGCAATGAGAAAGACTGTGCACAGATATGAGCAAAAGAACAAAATAAATAAGGGGGTTCAAATGGAAGGACGATTTTTAACAGCAAGTAGAGCGAGGACAACGTTGGGAAAACGTTTTCAACATTCTGAAGATTTCTAAACTGGACTTTCTCACCTAGTCAGATTATTAATCAAGTGAAGGTCATGGTGATACTCTAATTTCAGTGACTGAAGAGAAATTTGCGTTCTCTCTGGAGGGAAGGTCAGTTAAGGATACTGGCTGATGGAGGGTACACTGAGTACAAGAGCTGCCCTCCGAGCCCGAGGTGGACCTGGATGTGGAATTTCAGTCAGCAGAAACAAGAAAAGGTGGAAGGGCCCTGCTTGCCTCTTCTAGGCTGCAGCTGGAGGGGCCAGTTCTGCTCACCATATCTGTGGTGCGCCCCTAGCCTCCTGACCTCACCTGGATATAAAAGTACTGCAAGAAGGAGGGCCCAGCCGGGCAGCAGCACGGAATGACAAGCACAAGAATAGCTCACACTCTGGTGACAGTGAACAGTTGTCACAACTTTGTGTTCCTTTCAGTCTGTGTGAAGATGTATAGCATCAGAATAATGAAGAGATCAGGTGCGGGCCTGCAGAAGAGGCGAGTGGACCATCTAAGGAGAGTGGGGAAGGGAGGTTCCAGGGCGAAGTTACAGAGCCCTACAGCAGAGCTAGGCCTGGAAGAGCAGCCCATTCAGGTGTGTATGTGTGTGTGTGTGTGTGTGTGTGTGTGTGCCACGTGGATAACAGTGCTGTGAAACATCTATGTATTACATTTATCCTTTTGCAAAAATACAAGCAGAAATGTGTAGAAAGCTAAGAAAATTAAAAAAAAACCTCAGACAATTATTTATCCAAAGAAATAATATAGGAATGGAAATATAATCTTATTTTAATTCTTTTTTGTTATTTGTTTGTTTGAGACAAGGTCTTGTGATTTATTTCAGACTGGCTTTGAACTCACTATATAGCTCAGGCTGTCCTTGAACTCACAGTAACTCTCCTGTCTCAGCCTCCAGAGTTCTGGGATTGTAGGTGAGCACCACCATGCCCAACAATAATCCTTGACTCAGCGACAGAAACTAGTTATAATGAAATACTTCAGGAATTTAACCAAAAGTTGTTATGTAAATATACTCAGAAGATGGTGAAAATGGGAATTGGTTGTTCCATGTGTGAATCGTTTCATGTAAGACAGAAATATTTTTTCCATCTTTGCCACAGTGGGAAGTCAGCAGAAGACAAATAACTATAAAATAGCCACATAAAATAACCAAGAACTCTTTGAAAATAGTTGCCTCTGGGAAGTAGAACTTGGTGTGGAGAGACATGGCCAGGAATATTGGTTTTCATTATAAATATTCTGGAATGATTTGACTTTTGCAAACCACATATGTAGATTACTTTCATAAAATTAAAATTTACAATTTAGAGCTCAAAGGGGTTCATTAGGGTTGCCGAGAAACTTACAGGCACCCACTTGCACTTCTAGGTGTATTTCTAGAAGCAGAAGAATTTGTGTACCCAACATTTTTCAACATCAAAAATCTTGTCATCTCTCCATGTACTTGGACTGTGGATTTCAAATGTGGTCCTCTTGTCCCTTTCACGTGTCATCTGAAAATGACCTGGTACATTGACTGGTTGATGTAAAATTAGCTTGACACAGATCAATCAGGTGGATGGTTCTGACCTTCCAGGTAATGAAAATAAGACTCAGTACCACAACCTAGTTTGGTATTAAACGGGCTGTCTAGTCAATTAAATAGAAAAGGAAAAGTTTATCTGCCTTTCATGTTGTAAGACCTCCTCTTTGCTCTGGTGGATGTTGAAATTATACTGGTGGATCTCTAAGTCTTTAATACTATGAACCCTTTGGCTCTGGCAAAACACAAACAGCCATGGAATGAATAACAGCATACTTATCAGCCATCGGCACAGAAAGTATTGCCCAGAACTCGGTCAGATTCGGAGTGTGTTGGCGTGTGAGGTTCACTTGGAGCATACAGCAGAGGGATGAAAAGAATCTGGAGATACTGGCAGAGGGAAGGCCCTGCAGAGGGGACCTGAGTGACCTGGGCTTGGGGGAGGCTTTGGGATTGTTTGATACTCGTAATAATAGGAAACTCAAGAAGAAAGCATGTTGTTTACTCCTCAGATTCGTAACCACAATGGAGAAAGTTGCTTCTCAATCGTTTGTTCTTGGCTTAGAGCACTGCCTGCTTTCACTGGGTTGGAAGCTGAAACTACGTACACAGGCTGGGTTTCCCCCAGGGCCCTGGAGCCTAGCTCAGAGTGCTGTGCAGGCTTCACTTGACCTGTGGGCAAATAAATATTTTAGCAAAGAGTGCTTTGCTGTGGTGCAGAAACTCCCAGCTTGCCACTTCTCCTTTTCCTCAGCCCTTCATGGTGAATTTCATAATAGGTAGGAGCTTTGCTTTATTTTCCTTCCAGATGAATTGCTGAAAGTTAGTGTGCAACAAGGAGCAGTATAATTAGGGTGGGTTTTGCTTTTGATGGCATTATGCTGTTTTTCTGTGGGTCAGTGAGATAACATTTTCAGTCTCCATAAATTCCTTCGTATAAGAGGAATCACAGATGTGTCCCAGGCCCCACTCCTTTTCCTCGTAGCCTCCATACGTCATACTCAGCTCTCTCCCCGGGGCTGCGGGATGCACATCCTCACGGCCTGTGCCACGAGAGTGAAACTATGAAGAACACTTGTAGGCACTATAGAAGCAGGTGTCCTTTAGGCGCACTTTTCCTTAACTGCTAGGATTTCCGTGTCTGACTCAAATTCAAAACCAACACTGTGCATACTTACAAGCTATATGTTTTCAAATAACTTTTAGCAATTATTTTTAATATTTTATGAATAACCCAGCCAAAGTGTTGAGTCCTACCCTTATATTCCTATAAAGTAAACGTGTCTCCACATACAGGGGTGAGGAGGACGGCTGCAGTTGGGCGTGGCGGCGAGCGGGCTCCAGCCCTGAAAGGACTAGTAGAAAGATATTTTAAAATGGTGTGCGCAGGAATCACTCTGTTTCTTTCCTTATTCCCTCCGTTGCGTCTGCTCCTTTTAAAGGAATACGTGTGTGCACGTGTGTGCGCACACACACTTCCAATTCTTTGACTGTGTTTTGTATTAGAATTGTGATAAAATGCAAGGAGAGAAACAAGGGTGACCAATCAGCAGAAAGGATGAGGACTGAGAACCGTCTCTTCTTTCTCGTCAGAGAATCGGTAGTGGCTCCGCTGAGGCAAAATAATTTCAGTTTTCCTTCAACGTAAGAAAATGGTCATCTACCATTCTCCTCATAACGGTCTCAGGGTTTCTCCTTCTGCGTATACTTGTTCTCATCTGTTCTTTGGAGCGAACAACGTGTATTTTCTTAGTCCACAAATACAGATGAAGCGCTTCCCTTCCAGTCTGTACCGGCCAGAGTGGTGCAGTCGGAGAGGAGCCCGAAGCGCTCCTTGGATGAGGGCACCCTTTCCGGGCGGGTGTCACTACCTGCAAAGACCGCACGCTGGCCGTGCCTCAGAGCCCCTCAAGATCAAGGAGCAGGCCCAATCTGGGCTTGCTGCACTGGCTGTGAGCTTTGTAAATGACACCAGCGTCCAGGGTTACTGTAACCCTCAGGATTTTAGCCTCTTGGCTATTCTGTAACAGTAATGGGAGCCATGTGATGAGGGTCAATTTTTACAGATTTAGATACGGAGCCTTTTATATGTGTGAATATGAAAACAACAATATGCAATGTATCAACTATTGTAACTGTCCTACCAACCTGTTTCATTGTTTATCTTTTCTCTCTTTTAAATAAAAAAACTATATACTTCATTATCAAAGGAAGCTATTATCTTATCTTTCTAAACAAAATTTCTAAAGACAAAGACTTTAATGTACATTTTCCCTTTTTGTGTACTCTATAATATGTGCCATCTTGGAAACATATATTTCCTTAAAGAGAAAAATGAACTCCAGAAGTATTGTTTCTTAAGTTATCTATTATTTAATGATTACTGTTGAGGGTTCGTTTCCTTTATAAAGAAATACGTAAATCCAATTTCAACATGTGAGCTGTCCACACTGCATGCATTTGATTACAGGGACAATTGCCCCTTACTTTTAGCCATAATAAAAAGTTTTGATAAAAAATTGTGCTATAGATGAAGTTATCACTTTACTTTGTTACCCCGGTTTATGAACTTCATTTGTTTTATGATTTGGGGGGAGATGGCTGCATTTGTGTTTGTATGGAGGAGGTGGCTGTGGTTGTACCTGTCACCTGATGTGGAGTTTACAGATGGAAATAAAATTTTGCTGAATGCTTCTGTTTGCAAACCAAATTGTTCATAAACTAAAGCATTACTTGACTTTTTCATAATATAAATGATGTAGTTTCCTATATTAACTTAATAATGTTTTAGTTTTTATTATAAGCAAGACACTAGATTATTAATTTTTATCTAAAAAGGGATCCCTTTATAGGGGAATTATAACAAAATAAACAAGATTCTGGCTTGTACAGGGCTAATTGCAGTTTAGTATTGTAAGAGTTCCAAAAAATGAGAGCCAATTGTGTCTGGCTTAGAAAAGTGGAAAGAATTTTGATAAAAAGAGGGACAGTACTGTGGGGTGTGGTCACAGAGTGAGCAAAACTATGCTCATGAAATGGAGAAGAAACAAGTTTGGGTCAAGTTTATAATTTGGGCTTTTCATTAGTTACCCACAGCAATGTAATTCTTATCTATACATTAGGTATCTGTAGTGATACATTACTGTTTATGACAATATTAGCATAAATACAGTGGCTTAGAACAACCAATCACTTTCTGTGAGTCAAGATTTGGGCACAGTTCAGCCAGTATTTCTGCTACTGTCTCACGAGGTGGGAATAGGTGTTGATTGGGGCCAGAGGTCTCATTGGAGTCTTCACTGAAGAGGGTTCTGATGCCCTGTGGGTGTTGGCAGCACTGTGGTTCTTGCAGATCTTTGTGAGATCTTCAGGCTTCATTCTTGCTGACTGCTGGCCATCCTGAGCTATTTGTCATGATGGCCTCGAGCATCAGAAAACCAAGAAAGAAGAGAGTCTCCTATTGAGACATTACAATAGTCTGTGGCAGAGTTATGTACAGGTGATCACCTTCACTGTGTTTGGCTGGTCAGATGCAAGTCGGAGATCCCACTCCTTCCAAGATGTAAAATAATACCAGGTGTGAGACTGCACCTACAGGCAGTGATCAATAGGAGCACTGCAGAGCTTCTTCACCGTGAGGATCAAGAAGAAAAAACTCAGGAAATGAATGAGTGATTTTTTTTCAGTGAAGGAATGGGTTCTCTTTGGATAACCAAGGAATGAATATACTTGGTTATCATTTTGAGTGGAAGAGCACCTAATGTCCTATCTGTCACTGATACCACTGGGATGTGTGCTAGTGATAGTGGCCTTGGTTTGCAAAGTGTTATTGCCCGACTCCATGCAGATTGTTTGGTAAGCAGTGCCTGAGGGTCTCAGACTGATCCTTCAGAGTGTGTGTGGTGAAGCAGGATGAGACGGCGAGGGTAGAGGAGTGTGTGCAGCTTTTGAACAGAATCTGGTGACCAGAGGGCTGAGGGGCCATTTCCTATACATGAGGAAAGCCTCAGCAGAATTTGGTAGATCTGCAGGTCCTAGTTAGTGAGAAAAAAAGAGGAAATCACATAAATTACAACTGGGGAAGGTAAGGCTCCAAAGCAATGTGACCCCAGAACCCGGACTCTTACTCTCCATCCCTGCGATTTCTGAAGTACACAGGTTCTTGGCAAAAGCATCTCAGAGATCATTCAGCCCTGCCTGATTTGTGTGGAAAGCTGAGGACACACAGTGGTTCAGGGTTGGCCCCTGACCGTGGAATGATCATCTGTTATAGTCAGAGCAACAGTTAAAACAAAATAAAACCCCAAGTACTACTCCTGTAAAAGATTCTCATATTTTTTCCTCGTAGCTCTTATTTTGTAGGAGGAGCGCTTTCAGAGCAGCATCGGTTATCGCTTAAGGATCTCTAAAGAAGAGGCATCCCACGTAGTTGAAAGACATTGAGAGTCTGAAGAACTCCTTAAGGGTTCTGCTGCTCAGGGGATTAGGCTATCAGGTAATTCTGTTAAAGCAATATTTTAATAGCAACAGTGCCCTGTCTCAGGAAAGAAGAAAGCTGTATAAAGTGGATAATTTCTCAACCTTTTCTTTTTCATTCCTCTCCCTCTTCAGTACAAATCTACCATGAGGCTTTAAAAGCAACCGAGACAGTGATGGGAGAAGCTTAAACAAATCTAATGGAGCATTCTTGTCTGCCAGCTTCAAGGGAAGTCAAACTTCAGCGACATTTGCAGAGATTCAGCAGAGAGGAGGCTTATGTTACCTTATGACACTTTGTCTAGGTGTGTAGCATTTTTAAGTGTGGGGAGCAACTAAGGTTTCTAAAGAAGCCCTGGGTGGGGTAAGGGGCAGATGTGCACTAGAATTTAATCTCTAAAGTGGCTCAGAGATGTTAGTAGTAATCACATTAGGCTGATAGGTGATCTGAAAACTGTGTGAAGTGTTTGCTGCTCAAAACGATGATCTGATTGTGTCTTCTTTGGTGTGAACCAATCAGTCATTATCTCCTTTGTGTTCATTTCTGATATATTAATAGGTTGAGACATCTGGCCACAAAGGCCAGATAAAGAACAAATGATAAAGACCTCATGGACAGTAGACACATTTAATTTGTAGTGTAGACATTTGTTATTTATTCTTCCTTTTAGTCTAAGATAATTCATGTTTACCTCTCTACAGAGGCTTTAACTGTTAAGGTTAAAGCCTTTACGTTCCCTACAGGTGCATATTCTGAAACTCAGAAAGGTAAACTCAGTTGGCTCTGCCACAAGTTCAGGTAGCTGGCTGCAAAAACAGGTCTTGAATAACACATGCACAGTGTCAAGACTCTTGCTACCAGTGTATACACCACCGAATTCACCAAGAAAGAAATCAAAATGTGACAACCACATTCACTAAAGAAGAGCAATGAACTTCACTGAACTACATTTCATTCACTTACAGACATTAGTTTCTAGCCTTCAATTTCTGCAACTTCTCTAAAATGTAGGCTGCTGACTTGGTGCTGCAAGACTTAATTACTGACTAAAGCAAACTTTGATATCCTTAGGTGAAAGACACTGCATCAATATTCTTAGTACAGGGTGGCCACATGGTGCTGGTGTGAATTTGGCTTGGATGCACTTTACCAGATTAGCCCAGGCAGCTCTTTGGGGGAGATTATGCACACCTGTTACAGGGACAGGAAGTCCACCTAGAAGAAACCCAGGGGTGAGCCAAGTTCAAACCTTTCCTCCCGCTAATTACACGCTGTTTGCTTTTTCGTTGCCTTTTATTAAACGTCTTTCTTTCAAAGTGATCTTACCAGGTGAGAGCACCTGTAACTAACAAAGTGCTCCTATAGATGACCTCTTTTGAGAGCCTCACCACCTGTGAGGTAGATAGGTGTCACCATGCTCCTTTTTATGCATAAGTATTATGCATAAGACTGTTATAAGTACAATGTCAGCAAATGAGGTTCCTTACCAGAACAAGACTTCTTCCTTTGTAAGGTTTGGCCCCAAGCAGAGGTAACACTGATGCCATACTTCCAGGGCAGCCTGCGGAATCACCGGTGAGTGGGAGGTTGGTAGTCCTGAGAGGATTACTGGCAGAAATTCAGGTTCTTCTGGTCCTGAGTGCCAAGAAGTTAGATCTCTGCCTTTGGCTTTATCGCTATGTGTTATGAGATTCTGTGGAAGATCTGCTTCGCTGTTCTGTGCCTCACTTGGGTCCTTGTCTGGCCTCACATAGGTGACTGTGCACTAGAACTGAGGAAGAAATGCACCAGGTACAGCTCCCAGGGTGCTGAGCTACCTCCCACACCAGGGCTGCTGTATGTGGTTGGTAGACTTCTTGTTACACAGATCCAGGGGCACCATTTGCATCAAAGAAACTCTAGACATTCATATTAACTGTGGAATTGTCACAACAGATTGGACCTGAATGTTGAGGGAGAGTTCTTTTTTCTAATTTATACAGCAGATTCATCAGAACAGATGTGTGAAAAATGGTAAGTAGTAAACCAAAAAGAAAGGTTAGTAGAGTTCTTAATTTCCTGGTGGGATCTCTTAGAAGGCCACCCATGAGAATACAATCCTGTTTCTGTGTATAAAGAAGAAAATAACTCCTTCCATGTAGTATATGTCCCATCAGGAAACACTGTAAATACAGAAATTCTAAGCATCAGGCTTAACTTTCAAAATGATTAGAATTAAGTAGAAAATAAGTCTGCACAGCTACATGTATTAAGTAATTTGGAGGATGTGAGACTCTTTCCTGTCTGAGTTTTATAATTTACTGTAGGACATATTTCATAGGGCATTGGACAACCTGGCTCAGAAGTTCTTTCCAGTTTTACCCATCTCTGTAATTTCATTAAGAAGGACTTTTCTTGTACTCAGTGCTTCCACAAATTATGTCACAACGAGAAATGAATGTATTCATAAAAGAGCAATGGTTTAAAATATTTTAGTTAGCTTGGATAGGATTTGATTGGAGTGAAGCTTGGCTAATAGGAGTATAGAGCAAAAATTGAGTTTAAAATTACAAATTAGCGCTGGGTGTGGTGGCACATGCCTATAATTCTAGAACTCAGGAGGCTGAGGCAGGTGGATTGCATGTTCAAATCCAGCTTGGGCCACATGGTGAGTTCGAGGCCAGCCTAGACTACACTCAAACTTATGAACAGTAACAACAATAGGAGATATGAAGAGTTTTTTTATATTTAAAGTAACAATTAAATAAAAGTAAAAGAAGAGAAGCTATTCAGTGTGTTTCTCCAAAACTCTATCAAATGTCTGTATCTCCAGAATTTTATTTTTATTTTATTTTTTTTAATTTTAAAAAATAAAAGCACAAAAACATATTATCAAACAGACACAAATTAGCATAAGAAATAGCACAATCAAAGCTGATTTACAGACAAGGTGACATGGACTCAACAATGGTTGTTGCTTTACCTATTGATATCTTCGAAGTATATATACATGAACACAGATACAGACATATGAAATTGGTCAAACAATTAATCATCTCAACAACAGAAAATCACAAAAAACAGAAAACAAAAGACAAAATAAATAAATAAATAAAATAAAATAAAATAAACAAACAAAAAAAAAATCCCAACAATAGTTGCTGCTTTGCATATCAATATCTTCAAAGTGTGTGCTCAGGTTAACACATACAGACATACAAGATTGATCAAATAACCCGTCATCAATTATTCCTAGCATTAATTGATATAATACACTAGTAGAACCCTGTTAGCCCTCCTGCACATATGTATATACATATATACATACATACATTTTTGCCTCTTTCTTTTCTCCTTTCCCTCGTCCCATCTGCTATTTGTTTTTGAACAGATTACCTTCATGTCTCTTAGTTTATAATCCCACCATCAGGTTCTTACACCAATGATACAATACATTTACAAAGTCCCCAAAACTGTCTTTCTTTATAGCTGAATAATATTCCATTATATAAAAATGCCACAATTTTTTAATCCAGTCTTCTGTGGATGGACACTTGGGTAGCTTCCACATTTTAGCTATTACAAATTGTGCTGCTATAAACATGGGTGCACATATATCCGAATGATATGATGTTTTCAGATCTTCTGGGAAAATACCCAGAAGGGGAATAGCTGGTTTGAATGGAACCTCTAGACCTAGTTTGCTGAGAAATCTTCAAACGGCTCTCCACAGTGGTTGCACCAGTCTGCATTCCCACCAGCAGTGTAATAGAGTCCCTATTTCTCCACAGCCTGGCTAGCATTTGTTATTGGATGACTTTTTCATACTGGCCAGTCTTACTGGGGTGAGATGAAATCTCGATGTTGTTTTTATTTGCATTTCTCAAATGACTAAGGATGTGGAACATTTTCTCATATATTTATTTGCCATTTGTATTTCTTTATCTGAGAAGTGTGTATTCATCTCAGATGCCCACTTCTGAATTGGGTCTTTGAA
>PVLD010020724.1:0-33230 GCA_004027595.1 Dinomys branickii | reverse complement strand
AGCCTGGGCTAAATAAGGAGACCTTATCTCAAAATGCCAAAAAACACACAGAAAAGCTCCTAGATGGGAAAAGGCACAGGAAAAAGACAAAGGAAAAAAAAGCCCCCAGAAGCCTCCTGTGTTCAGCCATAGAGACTTGGAAAGTGATTAGATCTTGGGGCACTAACTTCATCAATGAACTGATCCTCCCATGAGTTCATAGCTGAATGTACTGTTGCAAGGCAGGGCCTGGCTGGAGGAGGTAGGTTCCTGGGGGCATAAGCTAAAGCACATCCTTGTCCCCAGCCCCTTCCTCTCTCTTTCTCTGATGCTTCTGTGCTTCTGGCTGCCATAAGGTGAGCAGCTTTGCTGCCCCACACCCCTCTGCCATGATGCCCTGGACCCAGTGCAGCAGCCAGCCAGGAACTGGAACCTCGGAAACTCTGAGCTGAATACGCCTTCCCCTCTTTAAGTTGGCTTCTCAGGTACATCCTCACAGTGACAGAAAGCTGATTAAAACACTGCACTGTCTCCACAAGTGGCAAGAATTTAAAATCATATAAACCCCTCCCTGCCTTCTACTTTGGGAAGTACATGAATGAAATAGAAGAGATTTCCAGACTCCAGGATACTGTCTACTTGCTAGAATAACAATGCAGATAAGGAATATGTGTAGTTCCTTTTCATGTTTTGCAAGAGAATTTTACCTGTGTGTTCTAAAGGGATGGGGAGGGGGCTCTTCGGAGAATGGTTGTTAATTCAGAAAAGAGTAGAAAGAGATTTCATAAGAAGGCCTGGTTGTAGTGACACAATACAGGGCACATACAACCTACTTAGCTGTTTCAGTTAGTCACCATGAAGACATGATTCCACAGCACTGTATTTTGCTGGAGATACAGCTCAGTGGCACAAGCACCTGCCTGACAAGCACAAGGTCCTGAATTTGATTCCTGGTACAAAAAAAAAGAAAAAAAAAACAAAAAAACAAGAAAGCACTGTATTTTTAGGGAACAGAAAGCAGATCAGAACAAGCTGGGTATGGTAGCTCATGAATGCAATCCCAGCATTTTGGGAGGCTGATACCAGAGGGTCACACATTTGAGCACAGCCTGGGCAATCTAATGACTTAATGAAATCCTGTTTTAAAATTTTTCAAAAGTGGGGTGGGGCCGGGGATATAGTTCAGTGTGAAGGCTCTGGGTGCAATTCTCAGTAATGGTCAGGGGGAGGGAGAGGAGATCAGAACAAGCCAAATGACATCTCATTGGCTCTAAGTGTGAAATTTCAGAGATGAAATCTCAGCTTCTGTGGTGACTTCCCAGAATGCAGCCAGCGAGGCACACACAAATTCCTGAGGAAAGAAAGGAAGTGGTCTAAAACACTACTCGAACCAGGGAAAAGAGATATCTGAAATAATTTATAAGACAGTTACAAAGGCTGGGAGTATCTGTGGGATGGGAAAGCAGTAAGTGAGAGTTAGAGTCTCAGGATTGCTTCTTTTATAAAGGAGAATAACACAGCATCTGGGAATAATGTCCTGCTATTCTGTATTCCCTCTGGGTAAACAGAAGAGCAAGCAAACTGCCTTGAAATGCATAGATTTAAAACATGCTTATCATAAGGTCTAGAGATGTAGTTCGGTGGTGGGGTGTTTGCCTACCATGCACTGGGGCCTGGGGTTTAATCTCTGCCACTTCAGAAGAAAAAGTTTCTATTTTATTTATACCTAACATGTATTTATTTATTTTTGAGACAGGATCTTGCTATGTAGCCCAATTTGCTTTTTTTTCTTTTTGTACTGGAAACTGAACTCAGCACCTTGCACTGGCAGGCAGGTGCCTGCCAGGTGCCTCTGTGCTGCTGAGCTATGTCCCCGGACCCTGTTTGCTCTTGAACTCACGATCTTCCTGCTTCAGCCTCCCATATCCTCGGATTACAGGTGAGTGCTGCCATACCTGGCAAAAATATCTATTTTAAAGAAGTTTGCTGCATTTATCTGCAGAGTCCTACCTGTCCTTTGGAGATGTTTTTCTTCTGCAGAGGTGGTGGTGGTGTTTAAAACAAGATATAGCTACATAGACCAGACTTGGCCTTGAACATGAAAATTTCCTGCTTCAGACGCCCAAGTAGTCGGAATTACAGACCATCTTTTTTCTTTTCGTTTTCTTCTTACGTTAGTGGTAACTTTATCTTAAGAGGACAAACTCAATGAATGTCTTTCCTGGGACGTGCTTTCCCTGTGAACTAGAGCCAGTAACAAGCTAAGCAAGCACTTTCAAGTAAAAGAGGGAGCTGTGATTTTAGGTGATATTATGGATTGTATCTAAAATATGCCCCAAAAGGCTCCTGCGTTGGAAACTTGGTCTCCAGTGCATCTACGTGAGGAGACGGCTAGGAGGGCCCGAACTTCAGGAGTGGGTTGACACATAAAGAGTCATTAGCAGAAGGGCTCTCTGGAAGAGGGCATAGTTGGAGGAAGTGGGCCACTGGCAGTGCACTCTGATGGGTGTGTTTTGTTCCTGCCTGGCCCTTTGCTCTCTGGCTCATTCCCCCAACTCCCTACCCACCAACCCAGCTTCTGGCCTCCATGACATTAGCAGCTCTGTTCTCCCATGCCCCCTCTGCCAGGGTGACCTAGCAGAGGCAGTGAGTGTGGACCCCACAGTGAGCCGAGGTACATCTCTCCTCTCAAAGTCACCTCAGGTATTTTGTCACAGTGACGGAAAGCTGACTAACACAGGCATTTATTCTGAGTTCTTCCACTTAGGGGTGGAGACTAATTTGAAGTAAATTATTTCAAGTCTGAGGACATTATTTCCTACAGTCAATAAATTCTACCATTTTCAGGTAGGCATGGTGGTACACACTTGTAATCCCAGTACTAGGGAAGTTGAGGCAGGAGGATGGCAAATTTAAGTCTATCCTGGGCTAAAAAGTGAGACCTTGTCTCAAACAAACAATTTTTAAAATGACTACATGAACACAAAAATATACCTGTACTATTATTTACTTACAACATGTAATTTACACAAATTCTTTTATATTACTAGTACCCTACCACATAAAATAGCAGTCAGAGAAAAAAAAAGATGTAAGGTTTAATCTTATCCAAAGTCTTCCTTCCTTCCTTCCTTACTTAATCAATTTAGCACACTAGGGATCGGACCCAGGCAAACAGTGTACCACGGAGCTATATCCTCAGCACTATTTTTATGTATTTTTGACACATAGTCTTGCTAACTACAATCTTCATTTTTTTTTTTTTTTTTTTGGTACTGGGGATCAAACTCAGGACCCTGCACTTGCTAGGCAAGCACTTATTCCACTGAGCTATATCCCCAGCCCAATCTTCAAATTTTTGATCATCTTGGCTCTGCTTCCCGAGTAGCTGGGATTGTAGGAATGTGCCACCATGCCAGTATTTTTAAAGCTTTTGAGAGGTCTTAGTATGTTTCCCAGGCTGGCTTCAAGCGCCTGGTGCTGTGACTTGTGTCTGGATGTTCCCCGAAGCCTCGTGCAGCCATAGATGAGGCTTTTTCAGAGGTGGCTGGATCTAGAGCATGTGATGCTGGGACTGCTTCATGGTGCAGCACTGGGCTCAAGGACGCTGGGATTAAGGGTGTGAGGGCTGCCTGTCCTGAGCAGCCTGGGTAATATGTAAGGAGCAGAAAGATGCTGGTAAGGGCCCTTGTTTACTTGCTTTTGCTGTCTCCTACTGGCCATGAACTGGTTCTCCTCTGTGATACCCCTCTGCCAAGCCACCCTGCCTTGGAACCAGCCCATTATGGACTAATACCTCTACAAACTGGAAGCTAAATAAACCTTCCCTCTTTTAACTTTGGGTGTCAGGCATTTTGTCTCTGCAATGAGAAAAGTAACTAAGAACCGTGGGCATAAGTGGTCCTCCCCTTCTCAGCCTCTCAAGTAGCTGAGGCTATAGCATGTGCCACCATGCCCAGCTCTTCTCTCTTTACTAATGTGGACATTGTATAGGAGAGCTATTTAAAGTCCAAGTCCTCCTGAGGCAGGGTAGGTATACCACCCTTCTTTCCCTAAAGCATTGTAAAAGTCCAGCAAAGCCTCCTATGAAAGTAATTCTGTAATATAGGGGTTATTCTTGAGCTTCTGACTGAATAACCTGTACACCTTGGCTTTTGTACAGTTCACATGGACAGCAGAACCCATGAGTCCCAGCATCACAGAACCTCAGGGCTGGAGGAGGCCTCAGAGATGACCCTGTCCAATCCCCTTGTACTGCACATGTGGGGGGCCTGGAGCCTGAGGATAAATGCCCACCTGAAGGTATAAAGCAAAAAATGGAAAGCACTGGAGTATATCTTGTCTCCCATTAGTAATTCAACAGGATTTTGGTGAGTTCTGGAAAACTGGTTCCCTGGCCTGGTTTCCAGGACTCTGGATCTGAGCGAAGCTTCCTTCCCTTCTCAGTGCAGTTCAAGAGACATCAGGTACCCAAGCCCTCTGGATCCGAGGGAAGGCTCCCTGTCCTTCCCATGGCCATGGGAGAGACTTCAGGTTCACCAGAACTCTGGGTCTGTGTGAAGACTCTCTGCCCTTCCCAGGCCTTTGGGAGAGACTGCAGTTTCCACAAGCTCTCCGGGCCCTCGTGAAACCTGCATGCACTCCCCAGTGCCGTGGGAGAGACTGCAGTTTCCCCTGCCTTCTGGTTCAGAGTGAAGGCTTCCTGCCTTCCCAGGATGGTCTAAGAGACATCAGGTACCCAAGCCCTCCGGATCCTAGTGAAGGATCCCTGTCCTTCCCATGGCCATGGGAGAGACTTGAGTTTCCCCAGACCTCTTGGTCTGTGTAACGACTCCCTACCCTTCCCATGCCGGTTGGAGAGACTGCAGTTTCCCCGAGCTCTCTGTGTCCTTGAGAAACCTCCCTGCCCTTCCCAGTGTGGTGGGAGACACTGCAGTTTCCCCCGAGCTCTCTGGTCCTCGTGAACCCTCCCTGCACTTCCCAGTTCAGTGGGAGAGTCTGCAGTTTCCCCCAGTGCTCTGGGTCCAAATGAAGGCTTGCTGCCCTTCCAGGGCAGTCCAAGAGACATCAGGTTCCCCAGCCCTCTGAGCCCGTGTGAAGACTGCCTTTGCTTGGCATTGTGGTGGGAGAGACTGCAGTTTCCCCGAGCTCTCCAGGTCCTCGTGAAACTACCCTGCCCTTCCCAGTGCGGTGGGTGACGCTGCAGTTTCCCCCAGCCCTCTGGGTCCCAGGGATGCCTTCCTGCCCTTCCAGGACAGTCGAAGAGACTTCAGGTTCCCCAGCCCTCCATACCGAGTGAAGGCTTCCTGCCCTTCCCAGGGTGGTGGAAGAGACCTCAGGTTCCCCAACTCTCTGGATTCAACTGGAGGCTCTCTGTCCTTCCCACTGCCGTCAGAGACACTTCAGTTTCCCCAGCCCTCTGGATCTATGTGAAGACTCCCTGCCCTTCCCAGGCTGTGGGAGAGACTCAGCTTCCCCGAGCTCTCCGGGTCCTCGGGAAATCTCCCTGCCCTTCCTAGTGCATTGTGAGATACTGCACTTTCCTGGAGTTCTTCGAGTCCTCATGAAACCTCCCTGCCCTTCCCAGTGCGTTTAGAGAGGCTGCAGTTTCCCCCAGCCCTCCGGATCCAAGGCCATCCAAGTGGCCTTCCCAGGGCGGTTGAAGAGACATCAGGCACCCAAGCCCTCCAGATCCGAGTCTGAGGAAAGGCTCCCTGTCCTTCCCATGGCCATCAGAGAGACTTCAGTTTCCCCAGAACTCCAAGTCTGTGTGAAGACTCCCTGCCCTTCCCAGGGAGGAGGGAGAGACTGCAGTCTCCCCGAGCTCTCGGGTCCTCATGAATCCTCCCTGCCTTCCCAGTACGGTGGGAGAGACTGCAGTTTCCTGCTGCCCTCTACCTCTGAGTGAAGGCTTCCTGCCATGCCCAGGGCTGTCGAAGAGACATGAGGTTCCCCAGCCCTCCTGATCCGAGTGAAGGCTTACTGACCTTCCCAGGGTGGTCAAACAGACATGAGGTTCCCCAGCCCTCCACTTCTGAGTGAAGGCTCCCTGTCCTTCCCATGTCCATCGGAGAGATTTCAGTTTCCCCAGCTCTCCGGGACTCTGTGAAGACTACCTGCCCTTCCCAGCACGGTGGGAGAGACTGCAGTTTCCCCAGGCTGTTCAGGTCCTCCTGAAAACTCTCTGCCCTTCCCAGTGCAGTGGGATACATTGTAGTTTCCACCAGCTCTCTGGGTTCTCGTGAAACCTCCCTGCCCTTTCCAGTGTGGTGCCTCTGTGGTCCCCTAAAATTCTTGGTCAGAAAATCAGGGACTCAACCGCGTTGTAGAACGTCACAGCAGAGGTGCTTTTTTATCCTGAGTCCATACCCACCTCAGAGGGCCTAACCAAAATCTTGGCTGTTCTCTAGCCCGTTTTCTCTCTCAATTTTTGGCCTCCAAGTCTCAGTAGTTACACATTCAGCAGAGGAGGTTAATGACATCACATTGCAAGGGAGGCAGTAAGCTTCATATTACAATCAGATCTGAACAGCAAACACTTTAGAATATACAAAAGGAGCCATTATGTTTGTAGACCACCATGGGTCTACTGATATTTAAATCCTCCTAGAATGTTAACAGACAATAGTTACATATTTTTACACAGACATTTAGGAAGGAAAACCATACATAACATTGCTCCATGACCATCATGAATATTTTAGTAGTTGAATCCCTGTCCCTATGGAATGTTAAGAGACAACAAATATATAACTTTATAGAGAAAATTTGAAACCAAAGAGGCATATATAGTATTGTAACACAGCAGGCATGATGACATTTATGAAATATGTTTAAATGCGTAACATTTAAACATTTGAACACATTTTTAAACACATTTAAAGCACATATAAATATTGTAGTAGCTTAGTCCTTTTAGTCAATCAACCCTACGTAATAAATATGAAGCATTCATCTAATTTGCTGGCACAGAAGAAATTGATAACATTGTCTGAGCTGTTTAATATCCAAGCATCTCTAAATGTACTGGCATATACATAGCGTATACATCACATCGGTTCTTGTCAAGAAAGTATCATTTAAATAACTTTATGTTGGGCTGACGTGAACTTCTTAGTCTACATATCTGAAGCACAAGAGAAAGGCAGATATCTAACAATTGCAGTTTCACATTTTAGAGTACCGTACATTTGGAAGGCATGATTAGATTCTACACACCATGAAATTAGCAACAACAAATTGTCATTATTTTGTTTCTCAACTTACTTTTGTACCAAATAACATCTTTTAATCAGAAAACCTTACTGTAAAATTTTACTGAAAAACTTTCTTCAGACAAAATGACCCCATGATTGTAGTGTCTCCCAAGAGACTGTGAAGATCACTGGGGGCTCCTTATTAATGAAGAGAGGTTGGCCATTCCTCTATTCACCAACTGGAGTCTCAGCCAATAATTTTGCCTCATCCTAAGGACTGTAGTTCAATATCTTAATTTTGATATCATTTAAAGCAGCTGCTAACTCAAGAGAACGCATGCTTTAAAATCTATGACCCCATTGTATTAAGAGCAAATGATAAAAGAAAACTTGTGGAACTCAAAACAAAGGGGAACAGCTGTTCACTGAATGACAGGCAGACATGAAAACAAGTACACACAACAAACAAACATCTTTACAAAATCAGAGTGCACTCCAATATATTTTGGACTAAGTTGAATTGTACTAACTTACTGTTTTAGAAATTTATAATTGAAATAGACTAGTCAGATTTTGTCGTCAATTGGCAGAGATCTCTGAGAAAGTTTTTGGAAGGATACATTTGCAAACAGAATTCATAGAAATCTCTTGCTTATCTATAAAGTTTTGCAACATGTATATAGCTAGGGTTTGGTGACATGGTCTTCCTAAATTGACGGGTATCCAGATTCCTGTTCTATACTTAAGTATATGTATTATACATGCGCACACACACACACACACACACACACACACACACACATACACACACACACTATTTTTAGAATAATTAAGTGGTATAGAATTATTTAAACAGGTAAGAAAACTACAATCAGTAAGTCTGAGCAAGAGTTCAGAGGCATACCATTTTCCTTCCCTGGTCATGACATTATAAGGAAGATGAGCACCTGCTTGTGTGTAATGAGTAGAATTAATTGAAAAAGAGAGCTGAGTACTGTTTCCATATTAAGTATATCACAGCCCTCCTGGCTAGAAACACAATACCAGCTGCAGACTCTTGTCCAGTGGAGCCCCTTAGCTCCTCAGCATCGTGGCTTAATTTCTTAAGTTGCCCCCAGGTTGGGGCTTGTGCTCTCTGAGTGCTCCTTTTCGGTGTCTCAGGAAGGTGTTGTAGTCACATCCCTCTCATCTCTTCCACTGGAGGATTCAGATCGAATCTGACTCTTTTGTGGCTCATGTTGAGGTTTCATTCTTCTAGCAGGTAACCATATTTTTTCTCCTGCGTCTGTAATCACACAATCAAATCCTTGACCCCAAGTTTGAATAATCCCTCTTTTCCGTATTTTAGTGAGAATATTTTTCTGCAAGATATGTTGTCCTATTGGTTCTGGTGGCCCCTTAATGAAATTGGCCCAAACCTTTTCCGTAGCTGTAGTGGGTAAATCTTTAATAATATCCAGAAAATTTAAAGTGCATAGGGCTCTATGCAGTAATTGGTGCCGTGAACTTCTGTTCCTATGTACCCCTTTTCGTTCAGCTAACATAAATTTAAGAGTAGTCTGTGTCCTTCTTAATCAGACCTTGTCCTGGAAGATGGTAGGGGATGCTGGCATAATGATTAATATCCCACAAGGCACAGAACTGTTGGAAAGAATGGCAGGTCCACTGTCAGTTTTCATTGCTTTAGGTTTGCCTATAATAGCAGAACACTCTAACAAATGACTTTTAACATGTACAGATTTTTTTCCTGATGGTTCCTAGGCCCATAGGAAGCCAGAATATGTATTAATAACATGTACAAATCCAAGTTTCCCAAAAGCAGGAATATGTGTTACATCCATTTTGCTACCACTCATTCCTTTGCCAGCCTCTAGGGTTTGTTCCAGGCTGAAAGATAGGATTATTAAGTAGACCACAAATAGGACAAGAGAAAATGATTTTATGAGACCATTGGATGGAAAGTTGAGGAAATGTTTGACATAATCCTTTGGTATATACATGAGTTAAAGTATGAAATTCAGTGGCTAAACAATCTGGTGAAGAACCAGCAACAAGTTGATCAGCTTCATTATTATAATTCACCCTGTCACCAGGAAGGTGTGCAGAAGAACAGTGATGAGTTATGAAGACAGGAAAATCTCTAGTATAAATATGAGTTTGCTGTTGGCAGAACAATTGATCGAGTTCATTATCTTTACAAAGTAGCTGTCCCTATATAAATTAATTATTAACCATATATAATGTAGGAATCTGGGCAGGACTTGGGAAGCCCTTCTACTGCCCAGTATGGAAAATTTTTCAAAGGACACTTTCTAATTTTTTTTTACCTGATGGAATTGTCTTTCTAGTGTTATTTTTCCATCTTTTGTACAATTTCAAAAGTTTAATTAGTATGTATCAGTAAGTGCAGTGAAAGGGATTGATTCCCCTTAATGTTTTTGCAATTTGATTTTTGATCATGAAGTGAGAAACCTGTATCCAGTACGTTGGAAGAGGAAGCCATGATATAAACTTCCTTAACCTAAGAAGACCCATCTGTGAAAGCAGAAGCAATTTTAAAGAACTTGTCTGACACATAATGACAATTAATCACACCAGAGATGTTGGTCCAAAACCTGGATAGAGCCAATTCATATTACCAAATAGTCTCAAGATCATTTTAGATGGATCTCAACAGTTTGGGTAAATGGTGTGTTGTGACAGGTGAATCCAATATGCAAATATTGTCATAACTTGTACTCTTTGGAGCCCAACATTAGGCTTGTCGTTATTGAAATGGAATGTGGAAACCACACGACTGTTTCCACTGCATTGCTTCTAGACTGTATTTTAAACTTTCATATCTATTTGTGAAATACCAAAGCTTTTGTGTACCTATTTAATTTTGGGCTGTACAACAAGCAATCAACATTATTAGGAATCACGAGAGCACCACAGACTTTCAAATCAGTAGCAAGTCCTGTATATGACGATGTCAAGAAGAAAATTGTAAGTAAAGTAAGACAATTTTATTAGCTCTATACATCTAAGATGAAGAAAAATTGTTACTATAACTCTAAAAGGCCAAATCAATCATTGAAATATATACATTTGGGGGGGCGAGGGACAAAATTTTATTGATGAAAGGCATGGGTTTTTTCTTTTTAATTCATGTTTTAAAAATATCTCCCTTAGAGTAAGTCCTGCCAAATATGAGTTGTTTTAAGATAAAAGGCAAACTTTTATCTTGGGGATGGAAACAGCCTTCCGGAGAGAGTGGGAAGCCATATAGTTTTAAACTTCCGTTCTGTTCTCTGTGAGGCTTGACTCCTTGTGAAACTATACCGAGGAGAATGGAGATTTTGCATCTCTCCAGCTCAGCAGTTTAGCATCTTCACTCCACCAGGATGCAGCGATCACGCGCTGCGGACTCGCAGCTGCACACCTGCAGGCCATCTGCGCTTGGGTCCGGGAGAGCCCTTCAGAATATTTTTTCTTGAGGTAATCCATTTTATCTCTGAACCCAGCAGGCACCAAAGGGTTTTGAGAAGATTGAACCATAACCTGGATTTTGCCTGTATAATCAGTGTGGGTGACACTAGGCAAAACTTACAGGCCTTTTAAAATAAGACTGCTGAGGCCTAGCAGGAGTCTCACTGTACCCTGAGGCAATAGTCCACAGTCTTAATAGCCAGAACGGGCTCTCCTTCTGGCCCTCAGATGTCCATTTCTTTTCCTTTTTCCGAATTCTGAACAGGGGCACTGATTTGGACCTGCTGAATTTCCGGTGCCATACTCGGGCACAGCCTAAGGCACTACATTGAAAGATTAGCTAAAGAATGTCCTTGTCCACAGGCTGGCCTGCAGCCTGCCCCTGGTACGCTGCAGCACCTCGGCCTCCCGTCTGGCTGGCGCGCACACTCCCTGGCTTCTCAGCCTCCCTGGCGCCCACCCGTGAGCATGGCCACCACCCGCCACTTTCCGCCACTACCACGACCACCACCCCCACAGCTGCCCGGCACACACAGGGTGCTCACTGTCTCCTCACGGTGCCAGCACAGAGGACATCTGGTCCGCAGGTAGAGAGACAGAGCTCTGGGAAGGGGGAAGAACTGGGGGACTGGTTCCCCGCCAGGCTGCTGCCCTGGCAAACCTTATTGACCTTTTAAAATAAGAATGTTGTGACCTAGCAGGAGTCTCACTGTACCATGACATAGTCTTAATATGCAAAAAGTGCTCTCACTGTGGCCCCTGGATGTCGAGGGTTTTTTTAGTTTTTTGTGTTTTTTTTAATACTGAGAATAGGCACTGGTTTGAGCCTGATGAATTTCCGGTGCCAAACTCAGGCACAGCCTTGTCTGAGTCTGTGGTGCTGGCGGCAGGGAGAGCCTGAGCACGCCACAGTCATGTCCTGTCCACTGGGTTCCTGGCCCACATGTTGGTAGCTGGCAGCATTTGCCAGTGCCTATATCTGGACAGGCCGCGCAGACACACAGGTGTGCGGGTGAGGGCGTGCTCAGGGTGAGCATGGCCCTGGCCTCCAGACAAGAGGAGCTCCGGGAGATATCGGTCTTCCAATAAGAGCGGGCTCCTGATTTGAGCGAGCTCTGGGGGACAGCAGGCTCTAGGCTAGAGCGGCCTCCGAGCTAGAGGGGCTCCGGGCAAGGCCGATCCTGGGTGAGACCAGTCCAGGCTCCGGGAGAAAGCGGCTCCGTGTTAGAGGGGCTCTGGCTCCGGGCTCCAGGCTCCAGGCTCCAGGTGAGAGCAGGCTCTGGGGAGAATGGCTCAGGGAGAGGGGGTTCCAGGGGAGTACAGGCTCTGGACTCTGGGCTCCAGGCTCCAAGCGAGTTCGGTCTCTGGGCAAGAGCGGCTCTTGGCTCAGTGCTCCAGGTGAGAGCGGTTCTGGGTTGACCGTCTCCGAGTGAGAGTGGTCCAGTTTCCAGGCGAGAGAGGTCTCCAGGCATGAGCGAGCTCTGGGTTAGAGGGGCACCAGGCTGGCTTTCGAACTTGTTGCCATCCTGCCTCAGCCTTCTGAGTGCTGGAATTACAGGTGTGGGCTACCATGCCTAGCTCTTGGCAGCGTATTTGTATCCCTTCAAATAGAGGCACTCAAAATCAAATAAAAACATGTACCATGTAGTTTTGAATGCAGAGGTGTAAAAGTTGTAACATGTCATCTGATTAATAATTGACAAGATGGCACATAAAGTAGTTTATAAAAAGATAATTGGAAAATGTGTAAGCAGTATGTGATAATAGGATGTTATAAAGCAGGATGTTAGGCAAGATGATAGTTTAATATAGCATGTCTGATGTGTGATATGACCATGTGAATAGTAAATAGCATCTTAAATCAATGTGGATTGGATCACATGGCAAGTTTACATGAATGAGCAGGAACTTGAATTTCCTATCAAAGATTAAGTCACACAGTTGACTGAGAGGAAGAAAGCATTTCTAAAAAGAAAATAGGTTCCTTTTTTTTACTTCTTAGAAAATTGGAGGTTCCCCCCAGAGTAATATTAGGTGTGAAATTTTCTCAACCTCATGATAGCATTAATTTTCTTTTTTTTTGAGACTAGGTCCGATCATGTAGTTCACACCAGCTTTAAAATTAGGATAAACCTCTGAGTATTGGAATTAAAGGTGCCTGCCATTATGCCAGGCTAGCAATAATTTTTGGAGGGGGAGTACCAAAAATCAAACTCAGGACCAAGTGCTGCTCCACCGAGCTAAACCCCCAGCCCAATAATTTTTTTAAATAACTAGCATATCAGAACACTTAGGCCAGGCATGGTGGTGAACATCTGTAATCCCAGGATTTAGGAGGCTGAGCCAATAGGATCGCAGCAAGTTTGAGACCAGCCTAGGTTACATGAGTTCAAGGGCAGCCTGAACTACATAGTGAAACCATGTCTCAGGCAAAACAAAACACAAAACCAACTTACATATTGCTACGCACATTGTTTGGGTCTCCATAAATTATCTCGTTTAAATCTCACACCATCCCAAGAGGTAATCATTCTTATCTGTATTTTACAAATATGCAAACTAGGGCACAGAGGAGTTAGTTACTGTGTCCAAGGTGTCATATCTACCTAATAAATAGCAGAGCCTATAACAAAGTTGAGCATTGACTTTAGAGATCATGATTTTTAACCGTGTAATACAGTCTCCTAATTCTGTTTTCCCCTAATCTAGCACAGTTCTAAAAATGCATTTATTGCCCAGTGTGGTGCATACTTATAATCCCAGCACTTGGGAGGCTGAGGCAGGAGGATCACTGTTGAGTGATCCTGTCTCAGAAAAAGAGATAATTTTTAAAACTACTCTTATTGAGTATTTCTACTCCAGGAAGATGCCTCTTGTTGTTCTGTGGCTTGGTGCACTGTTAACCATCCGTTTTTCAGAAGTACAAGTGTAACAAAGTTAATTCTTCAGATACTACCCTATATTATTGTTATGGAATATTATTCCTGACTGATTTTTCAGCTAAAGCTCTATGTCAGTGGTGGTGAGCCTATGGCTTGCACACCACAGCAGGTTGTTTGTATCATTGAAAGTTCTGGAAGGTTCACCATCCACTGGTCTATAGATTGAGCACCCCTAGTCTAAAAATCTGGAAGGGGTTTTAGATTTGGGAGTATTTTCAGGCTTCATATTTCAAGATTACAAACAGTTACCCAGTAAAGTCTGTGCAGATATTCCAAAATGAGAACAACTCTGAAACCTGGGACACTGATAGTGCCTTTTATATAAAGGGTATTGAACATCTACAATCTGTGGAAAATTAGAATACCCCAAGATTTGTCTGAAAATAGTTTCAAAAGTTTGTCTTATACTTTTGACCATTTCCAACAAATGATACCTGAATCAGTTTGAATCATTGCTTAGGTATTACACCTTACACTGTTGCTATGTATAATGCTTCCCCATGCTGTTACATGTATAGTATTAATGCGTATTAATGCGTAAAATACCCTGTTTATAGCAGGATGAAGTTCAAGGAAGTTGATCATACTGCCATGCAGGCATGGAGCCCTGCCCAGAACCACCCTATTTACCTGGCCACAGGTTAGTTCAAAAGAGAAAAGGTGATGTGATAACCTAATTCTTCTGGACTGCATGTGGCTAATCCATCTGTGTATTTTAAGATTCAGTTCCAGCTTCATCTCTGGAAAGTCTCTATACCTTGGGAGATACCTCCACCCTCCCTGTCACTGAGTTGGATGGGCTTCTGTCTTCCGCAGAACCCTGTCCATCACAACACTGACCGTGATGATGTATTACAGTACAGTCTCTTTCCCACTGTGCAGGGGTTGTGTTTAATTTATTTTGAGTCTTCCAGTATCAATCACAACCCACCCTTAATAGCATTAGTTCTTTCATTATTGGAAACTGAACAGTAGCATTTTTATGGAAGTAAAAGACAGTTGGAATGAATGAAGAGCAAATCTGATGCAAGCAGTTTTATATAAAAAAATTTCATCATGTCTAACTACAGGCAGATAGCATAAGTCATGGAACTTTTCACAGACAGCTTTTAAAATATCTGCAGGCTTAAACAATTATCCGTACTACCCTTACAAACATCATATCCTGCCTTGTGCCAGACTCTTATTGCTATAGTAATTGAAGCATCTGCTCAAGGGCAGAGAATGCTGAACTTTCAACCACTAATGCAGAATTCATGAGCAAGATCATTGAAAACCATGCTTTGAATTTCTATTTGTGCCATTTCCCTGAGTCATTGATTTTTGCATGTGTACTTAACATGGATATGTTTTCCTTAGGAACATCTGCTCAGCAGTTGGATGCAACATTTAGTACCAGTGCTTCCCTTGAGGTGTTTGAATTAGACCTTTCCGATCCATCCTTGGATATGAAATCTTGCGCTACTTTCTCTTCTTCTCAAAGGTATGAAGTTCAGTGTTAAATTCCTATGAATATTTAGTTACATTTTGTGTTTGATGCCCACACTGTTTGCAATTATAACATTATAAGAAATTGCAATGAGTATCATCAGTGACAGATGTTTTGTTAAAAGTGTAACTGCATATTTGTGGAAGTAAAAGTGTTTAGATGTTCTGTTGATTCTTGGTCATGTGTAATGTGCAAGAGAGGTTTGTAATAGTGTAGTTTCTAATATTTTTTTCTCGTAGTACTAGTGGAGTTATTGTTTTTATCTTCATTATCTTGTTTGTAAAACAGGCCTTTGCGATGAGAAAAGCAGTGGTTATATTAATCACTATATTAATAATGATCATCTCTGAATTACAAGTTTTTCTTTGCTTCTTTGTACTTATCTATATTTAGAAGTATATTTCACAGAGAATTTTGTTGACCTGATTTCTGATACACTGTTTGGATCACAATTTCAAGTCTTAATGGTCTATTGTAATGTAGAGAAAGGATCTCTACCTAAGGCATTTTAGGCAGATGAAATAGCTTACACTGGGTCTCATTATCTAAATGGTCAAACTGTTTTCTGCCCCATATCTTTTGACATACAGCTCAAACTCAGGTCAACTTTATTATATTACCCTATAAAAAGTTTTACTTTTTGGAGATTATAAACTCATGTAGATAGGAGTATATGTAACAAATGAAATGTCATTTTACCAAAGTCACAAGCAGTAGCAGGAGTGGATGAGAAACAATGTTTTCATAATACTTTTGAAGATATAAAAAAATTAAATGTATAATTTAAAATTATTTGTTATATTTATTTGACTTCATTTTCTCCTAAAGGTACCACAAATTGATTTGGGAGCCTCATCAAGTGGATTCCAAAGGAGATGTCTCTGGAGTTCTGATCGCAGGTGGTGAAAATGGAAACATTATTCTTTAGGATCCTTCTAAAATTAGAGCTGGACACAAGGAAGTTGTAATTGCCCAGAATGACAAGCCTACGGGTCCAGCGAGATCCTTGGATGTGAACATGTCCCAGGCTTGGCTTTGACATTCATTTGATATTCAGTCACAGTTGTTAAAATATGTATTGCTCTTTTGAAATAAGTTTATGAATCTAATGCCTCAGTCATGCAATTGGGAGCTAAAATATTCATGCTTGTAGTTAGATGACGGTGTGTATTTAAGACTGGTGAGTTTAGGGTTTATATGAGGGTGAATAATACTAACTTATAGAGGGGACCAGGCTATGGATTTATTTCTAGAAGTCCAGAAGGGTCTGTCATAACATACAACTGGACATTTTTAAAAAGGAGCTCCTGAGATTGGAAGGTTTGTCTTTTAAAAGTTTGTGCTAGGTCAGCATTAGGCTGGTGCTATGGTGTCACAACTTACTAACTGGGAGTTAGTTAATTAATTACTTTATTTATTGGGACAGGGTGTTACTATGCAATTCAGGTTGCCCTTGAACTTATTGTGTAGCCCAGGCTGGCCTTGAACTCACAGTGATCCTCCTGCTGCAGCCTCCTGAATGCTGGGATTAAAGGCATGAACCACCATGCCTGACCTGAAATTTTGTATTTGTGTTGGATGACTACTGTCTGAATAATTAGGAATTAAATAAATAATGCAAGTTTATCAAATAGGTCATTAATGGCGGCATAACTGTAATCCCAGCACTTAGGGAGGCTGAGACAGATGGCTAACAAGTTTGAGTCAACTCTTGACCCTGTTTCAAATTTAAAATATTTTAAAAAGGGATGTGGTGTATAGCTCAGTGGTGGAATGCCTCTAGGTTCAAACTCCAGTACTGCAAAAAAGAGAGATATTAATTGCCTTATAAAATTACTAAATATTAACTATGTACGTATATAGATTAATACGGATGTTGAGTTAATGGGATACTAAATTATAACAACCAAAAATAAATATTAAGAAAATGTTAAATAGGCTTTCCCCCCATCCTGGTGATTTAACACAGGGAATGTGGTACTACATCCCTAGCCCTTTAAAATTTTCTATTGTGAGACACTCGGCCAAGTTGCCCAGGTTTTCTTTGAACTTGCAAGTCTCCCAAGTTGTTGGGATTACGGGCATGCGCCATTATACCTGGATAAATAGATTTTCATGTTTTAAAAACACTTAGGGTGTGGAAATACCAAAACTTCATTTCTGCAGTTTGTGTGTCTATCTTTAGATAACTAGCTGGCCAGTTCTGTGCTTGGATTAAATACCTACTTGTTTTTGGGAAAAGTATCTTTTTCCCTTTTTTTTTTTTTTTTTTTTGTCTTTTTGAGACAAGGTCCATTCAGGCTGGCCTTGAGCTCACTTTGTAGCCCAGGCTGGCCTTGAGCTTGCAACAGTCTTCCTGCCTGAGCCTCCCCAGTGCTGGGATTACAGACGTGTGCCACCACGCCTAGCTGGTAAAAGTATTTTGTAGGTAGCTATTCACCATAGAATTTTTCTGTTTCAAAATAGTTAATGTAACAGTTGATCAGATAAGGAATTATGAGAGTGAATAATGGTGGATGAAGATCAGTATATGAATCTCGAGGCCAGGCGTGGTGGCGCAAGCCTGTAATCCCAGCACTCAGGAGGCTGACGTAGGAGGATCCTTGTGAGTTTCAGGCCAGCCTGGGCTAAAAAGTGTGCTCAAGGCCAGCCTGAACTGCATAGTGAGACCCTGTCTCAAAAAGACCAAAAAAATCTATATCTATATCTATATCTATCTATATCTTTGTATATGTATACTCACACACACACACACACACACACACACACACACACATGAAACCCATTGTCTTCTATGCTTTATATCACAGTTTTAGGGTTAGACCCTTAAGCTGTGTAGTAGAAATAGCACAGAACTACTGCCATCTGGAACAAGATTGGATGTACACGAACTAAAAACACAGGAAGATTTAACACAAGATATTTTACTTCTCCTCTTCTCACATAGCTCTGGAGGCTGCCTTTCAGGTACTATGAGAACAATGCCATAGTTTGGGGATTTTAGCCATTTCTGATTTTTCCTTTGTCTTGCACAGTCATTTCCTTCCAGAATTGCAAATATACAAAGTTATAAGAGTGATTAAAAATTTGATTCACGTAATTGTTATTGTTTTGGTAATGTCTAGCATTAACGCTTCTTTTGAGTAGATTTCTTTTTTCAATAGTTTTATGGTGTTTCTATTTTTTTTTTTTTTTTACTTTTTTTTTTTTGCGGTACTGGGGATCGAACTCAGGACCCTGCGCTTGCTAGGCAAGCGCTTATTCCACTGAGCTATATCCCCAGCCCCTGGTGTTTCTATTTAAAAACCTGAATTTGAAGAACTATGGATAAAGACTTCATGCATAAGTTTTGCTTTTTTAGTTAAATAGATTATCCTGAATCCAAGCTCTGAATTCTGTATTTCCTTAACTATGCATACATACTATTTAGTTATTAATTATTTCATATTGCAGACTACTCTAGTAGCTTATGGTGCTAATGAATCTGAAATCTCCATTTGGGATCTAAATAATTTTGCAACTCCAATGACACCAGGAGCCAAAACACAGGTATTGTTGATTTTGGTCAGTGTCATCAAAGCAACCAAGAGTAGTTCTTATAGTTACTTATTTCAGTTTTAAGTTTTTTATTCAAATCATTGCTTAGATGTCACTGATTCTTTTTAAGATAGTGAAATTTTAGTAAATGTTTCTTCAAACTGTTAGTGAGGCGTTCTATAGTAAATATTTATTTAGCGCTTACTGTTTGATAGACACAGTTCATTGTACTGGGTGTAGTGTAGTGTAGTAAAGAATATAGACAAAAACTGTCATTCTTTTAGGTACAGTATTTTTTCTCATGTGTGTTAAAGTATTCTGACAGTATTTTAAATGAACTTTAGTAAGTTAGGTAAGAACTGTCTTTCTTTGCTTTCTTGAGTTTCTCTTTAAAAAGATAAAATAGTCAAAGTGCCACGTACATGTGCTTGAAAGTGCGTCATGTGCATTTAGAATGGAGGAGGAGTGTAAAGGAAGATTTGCATGGGTGGATCAGGCTTTTAAAGAATTCATTTTTAAACCTGAAGTATTCAGCTTCATAACTAAATGTGATTATGGTAGGGAAATGGGCTTAATGGTTTATTCTTTGTAGCCCCCAGAAGGTACAAGCTGCATTGCACAGACAAGTTCAACATACCTTACCATCGGCCGGTTCCAGTGGCCGGGCCACTGTGTGGGATCTTAGGAAAAATGAGCCCAACATCAGTCAGTGATCAGAGTAACAGGGTAAGTGTATGTCTAATTTGGATGAATTCATGTTTCTGCTGTAGGTGTTACTATATTATCCATCAGAATTGCCAACAAATCAAGTTTGTGTAAAGTAAAATCCTATCTTCATCAGTCATATTGGAATGAATGGCTTTTCACTTTGCTAAGGAAAATAATAACGTTCCCATTAAACCATATTGAATCTTGTTAATGATTCAGAGAGGTACTACCTAATCCAAGTGCTTATTTCTTTTTTTTTTTTTTTTTTTTTTTTTTTTTTTTTTTTTTTTTTTTTTTTTGGTCTTTTTCAGACAGGGTCTTGCTATGTGGTTCAGGCTGGCCTTGAGCTCACTTTGTAGCCCAGGCTGGTCTTGAACTCCCAATGATCCTCCTGCCTCAGCCTCCCAAGTGCTGGGTTACAGGCATGTACCACCATGCCCAGCTAACTTTTTAATTCATATTTAGCTTTTCCTAGAAACAAATAAATTTTTCATATTGGAAACTGTATGAGTATGAACTTGCAGTTTCCAGACTTTGTACTTTACCTGATTAGACTCTGCCAAAAAGAGTCAAACTTTTCCATGTGCTCAGTAGACACAACTACAGAGCATGTTCTCAACTTTACAAATTCTTTGTCATTAGATATTGTAAAGAAATTTAGGTAAAATTTAGAGAGTTATTTTCTTTGTTTTTACTTATATTGGTTACTTGGACATTTTCTATAACAGGGTTGCCTAAGTTAGAATACATATACTGCATAATTTTAAAACAACAACAAATACTTAGAAGAATATTACTTCAGAGTATTGTATTTCAAATGGAGGAGGAGTTTTAAAACATAAGTTTCAACAGAGTGATCATGTAATATGCATTTATTCATCTTTTGAAATGTTTTACAGCATTTGAACTTTTTGATAATTCTCAATAACGATACTTCATATGAAAATGTACATCGTACATCATAGTTGTTGCTTCAGAAATGTTTTCTTGAGGGTTTTTTTTTTTTTTGAGGATGGGTCTCATTATGTAGTGTAGGCTGGCCTTGAACTTGCTTATGTAGTACAGGTTGGTCTCAAACTCAAGGAGATCCTCCTGCCTCAGCCTCCTGAGTGCTGAGATTCCAAGCATGTGCCACCACAGCAGGCTCCTTAAGTTTTCTGATAGAAGAAATGTATAGGAAGGAGGTTTTTAAGACTACTGTTTAATACTTTTAATAAAAATTAATAGTTTTAAGCTTTAGTTTAAAGAATAACTAAGCCTGAGCTGATATTTTTTACTATTTGTGTGATAAGGCCTAATTCTCAAAATTCATTTTGGTTTTTTATGAAGTCATATGATTGCAAAAATCTGAATGTTCACTGTCTGCAGATGCATTGCTGTGGGTTGCCCCAGCATCCTGATGTTGCCACTCCGATGTTGCTGGCATCTGAGGATGACAGGTTGCCAGTGATCCAGATGTGGGATCTTCGGTTTGCTACCTCTCCTCTCTGTGTCCTGGAAACCATGTCAGGTATCATGCTGCTGTCCAAGGAACCTGATTTGTTTATGTTCTAAAATATATTGGTTAACTGCTTTGAATTATCCGATTTTTATTTATTTATGAAACTGTCTTTATGTGTTGCTTTCACTGACCTTAAACTTGTGATTCTTCTGCCTCAGCCTACTGACTAGCTGAGGCTTCAGGCATGCCTCACTGCATCTTGCTAGGTAAAATTTTTCCTTTTTACTAGGGGATTTACTATATCTCTGTGTTGTGAGTGTTTTTTTTCCCTAGATCCCAGTCTGAAGACTACGGTTTTGCAGAAACTGATTTTACCCTATAGACTATCAGTTTCCAAAGTGGATGTACAGGAAGAGCAGAGAAGAAATATGACAAATTCTATTCATATTTTTTAGCTCATCCTCTTAACTTCTTATTTTGGTAAATCTTTGTAATTTATATAAAATATATTAGCAAGTGGATAATTTCAAAATAAATTACATATGTAATTGATTATATGATGTATGTACATATCATGTAAGAGAGAGAAAGCTTTGCTACACGCATAAGCAAAATCTGGGAACTGCTCACTTTTAGGAATGGAGAAAAAAATAGTGGCAGCTTCTAAGCGAGGGAGGAGGGAGGGCGAGTTCTGACCGGAGTGACAGTGAGGGCCAGTCGGCTAAGGGGGGCGCCGCAGGCCGCCTCCAGAGGGCTGGCGATGGGCTTGATGGATGGAAAAACGTGGGACAAGAATCAACCGTACACAGTCCTCAGCTACTAAAGGAAGATGATGAGGAAGAAATCTAACAAAGCATTTGCTCAGATCCTCCTTTCAGACACACACTGTCTGAAGAAAGAGCTGAATTTTCAGCAAGACCCTAAAAGAGTCCCCAAGTGGCCTCATCATGTTATGTTCATTTCGAATTCCACACATTCTGTTTGGTCATGTCCTTTCTGCTCTGTCTTTAAGACCAAATTCATTTTACCTTGATATGGGAGACTGAACTGCAATTGTTAGAGGAAACACTTAGAAATATAAAACTTTGTAATTAAAAAAGGTTTGTAACTGTGAAACTGGTCTTGTAGAAGATATTTACAATGCAGTGGTCAAAACGTCCAGGGAAAAGTGAGTTGGAGGAACCAATCCAAGGAGCGTCTCTATTTTTAGAATTTCTAGTCTGACCAGAATTCCCCAGAGGGGGGATTTTTAAAGTTCCCAAAGAACACCATAATAAGACATAACAATACGTTCTAGTTATGTAAATAGGCCCAATTTCAAAGGGTTTTTGTGATCTTATCCCTACATTCCTACCTGGTATTTTAGGGTCATAAAGAGAGCAGGCAGCCTAGACTCACAGTCTGAGCTGGAGCTCAGGCTTCTGACAAATACTGGGTTGCAAAAGAACCCAGAAGCATCTAGCCAGATGCCACCTTTCTTTACAATAACAGTTGAAGAACAAGCCAGGCATGGTGGTGCATCCCAGCGCTCGGGAGGCTGAGGCAGGAGGATCTTTGTGAGTTTGACACCAGCCTGGGCTACAAAGTGAGCTCAAGGCCAGCGAGAACTGCATAGCATGACCCTTTCTCAAAAAAAAGACAAAAAAAAAAAAAAAAAAGAAAGATGAGCAAAAAAGGGCTGGGGATATAGCTCAGCTGAGCACAAGCACCTGCCTGGCAATTGCAAGGTCCTGAATCCAATTCCCAGTACAAAAGGAAGAAAGAAAGCAAGAAAGAAAGAAGGAAAAGAATAAACAGAACATCTCTTTTCCCTTCTTTGCTTTTGTGCCCTTACAACAAAGTAGACTTCCATGACCTCAAAAAGTGTAGAAATTTCTCCCCACCAACAAGCAAGCAGTGAGTTGTGCAATGGACACAAGCTGGGGTCCTCAAATCCAATTTATTTCTGGTATTACCTGGACATATGTCAGATCCTACAGGTTGAGGATTTAGTCCCCCCTCAAACACACACACACTGTAGATGCCAGTCACAAGCCCTAGTAGGTTTAACTTGTGCTTCTCACTGACCCACTGTAAATCATGGTTCCCATAACTACCTCGTTGGCTTTAGTTAATTTACTAAAATTAACAGAATTTAGGGAAACACATTTACTGGACTCTTATAAAGGATGTTGCAAAGCAGCAAAAGGAAGAGATGACGAGGATGGGGGAAGTGTACAAAGCATACCGCCTTCTCCGGGAGCCTCTCCGGGTTCAGCTGTCTGAAGCTCTCCGAGCCCTGCCCTTTAGGGTATTAGGCGGTACTGCACAGGCATGGCCGACTCAAGGATGGACCTGTCAAAATGTGACTGAAGTAAAGGGTAGGACCTATGCCAGCAGCCTGTGTGGGCAATAGCAAGGCTTGTGTGTGTCAGCATTCTCCATGACCTCTTTGTTCCCCATTTCTCCCTCCAGGGAATGGGGCAGAATCCTTCTGGCTTCAGGAGGGTCTTAAGACCTACTGTTGGAGAAGGTTAGTCTGAGAATGTCTTTATGGCCAGCTCCTACAGAGAAAGGTAGGGGCAGGGGTGGAGATTAGGATTGGTGACTCACTTTGGGGAAGAGAAATTCTAGATTCTGTGGTTTGCCTTGAGGAGGAAGTTATGAGCCAGGAACCATGAGTGAAAAATAAAAAATATATATTATCCTATCACAATAACACCATATGTGTTATTTCAGTCCTTTAACATGTGATGAATGCATATGTGGAGAAGACAGTGCCTTTGTGAAGTAGATCACTGCTCACAGAGCTGCAATTCAGCCCAGGTCTGTTTTGCAGCGTACTTTAGCTGGTAACTTTTCTTCGAATAGTTTCAGTAGGGTAGCAGAGGCATATCAAATAGTTATTGAGGAGGGTGGCATCCCCCTAAAAGGACAACTATGGAACTGGAGAAACAGTGGCAGAATGAGGAGGCAGGCGTTTTCCTAAAAACAGAACTACAGAGCTGAAAGCAGTGGACAAACAATCCCCATTTCGAGCACTCTGGAAATCAGCCAGCAGCATAGAGTAACAGGAATGTTTATGCTGGAGTAGCCACTGAGCACCCCATGGTAACAGTGGGGATCTGCGGCATCCTTGCTTGGGAGCACTGCCATCCTCCACTCTTCCCTCTGAAGAGTTTGCTGTGGGGGGAATGTAGTGAGGAGCAGCTTCACAGTCAAAGACACCTCAGCTGCTTTCAGCAGGGGAGGGCCACAGTCCTGCTACCCTGAGGTTACAGTCTCGGCTAGGCAAACCCATTCCTGGGTGAAGTTGTGCACTTTCACAATGGAGAACACAGGGCCTAGATTGCAAGTATTCCTGGGTGACCCTGGCGCTGCCTCCACAGAAATGTGGAAAGGTCCAACAGAAAGTGACAGTAAATGACCCAACAATGGAAAACACCCTGTACTTTGAATTGTGTGCTCCACAGCCCAAACAGAAATGTATCAGTGCAGGACAGAAGCCTACTGGCCTGAGGTGTTCAGCACGAGACTTGGCCCCATTACTGGTTGATTCTTGGGCCACTGGGACCGGAACATCTGTCCAAAGTCAGACATTTTCAGAGAGAAGAAACTGAGGAGGGAGATCAGCACCACATACCTCAGAGGAGACAGATTTCATAGTCAGCCCAAGCAAGTTACTGAACAGTGAAGTACACAAACCAAACAAAATCAGAATTCAGAATTAGTACAATATGTTATCTAAAATATCTAGTTTTCAATAAAATTGGCACAGACATAGGAAAGTAGGACCCAAAGAAGCAGTAGTCAATAGCAGCTGTCCATAGGAGTTGGATTTAGCAGACAAAGGCACACAGTAGCTATTATAAATATGTCCAAAGAACTAAAAGAAATCATGTTTAAAGAATAAAAGGGAAAAAAGGAAAAAAATATCAAAGGATGCTGGACATAGTGCACAACTATAACCCTAGCGTTCTGGGAGGGGCAGGAGACCCCAAATTCGAGCGCTTATGATATAGTGGAAAGAAACTCCCAAGCTAAAAGACATCTGGAATGAGTTCGTGTTCTCTAAAATCTAAGAATGAATTTTAGGAGCAACAGAGGTTAAGAGCAGAATATACTTATTGCAGGAAAGAAAGGTTCTGTCTAAGAGAGGGACCGAAGGAGACCCAAGTGGGTTGCCAAGGAACCTGCCTTTTCTAGGAATTTTTATATACAGCAAACCCAGGAGGTGAGGTGGGTCCAAGGTGGGAAACATGGGAACTCACAAGGTGGGCATGAGGTGGGACAAAACTATGATCAGCCAGTAAGATTACAAGCATAATTGCTCAGGTAAAATTAATTAAATCAGGATCAAATGGGGCAGTGAGTCACGTAGCAAGCAGGCCTGAACACAGAACTGGGGCCTTTCCTGTGGGGGGTGGGGCTAGTTACTCTACTTGGCTTTTTCAAGGTGATGGCTGCCTATTTAGAATATCATTCCTTGATATCCATCCCTAAGTAGGTGTGTGGGTGCATTTGTTCCACCTTTTGTCTTGAGGTCTGGCCCGCAGCGGAAATGCCTGTCTCTCCCATAGTTGCAAGGTGTCTTGTCTTCCATGCTGGCTCCTCAGAGGCCCTGGCCCTGTCTGACTGCCTATAATACTTCTATCTAACTCAACTGACTACAACACTACCTAGGTGACTTAGTGATACTCTGTCTCAAAAAACAAAAAAAAGGGGGGGGGCATAGTTTGTCCACTGCTTTCAGCTCTATCTAGAGATAGAGCTCAGTGAGGAGGACCTGGATTCAATCCCTGGTAAACTCTCCCCCAAGAATCAAAGGAGCTAGGTAAGGTAGGACACAATTTTACATCCTTATAGTCCCAGCTACTTGTGAGACTAAGGCAGGAGAATCCCTTTACCTAGGAGTTCAAGCCAGCCTCAACAACAGAGACCTTTTCTCAAAAAAGGGAGAGGAATGGGAGGAGAGCAGAAGAGAGGGAAAGAGAAGGGAGGGGAGGGGAGGGGAGGGGAGGGGAGGAGAGGAGTATACTGGTATATACAGGTAGTATACTGTGTGCTTCATGCATTTCACTCCTCAGTTTGGCTAAAACTGAGCCAAAATAAATCTTTCTTCTTTTTAGTTTTGAGAGTCAGGTATCTTGTCCCAGCAATAGCGAAGTGGTTGAAATAATGAGGCATTACAAGTCTATTCATCACTGTAGAAACAATATAACATAAGATTTACCCTCAGGTTTTCTAGAACGTCACAGAGCTGCGCCCCTAAGGCGGGTCTTATGTAAATTCACTTTTCCTAATTTTTTACTGCATGATGACAAAATCATCTTATGCAAGAGACAATAACACACAGGTGTATGAACCTCACAAAATGTACTGAAACAACTTCTCTGAGGACGTTGTTCACTGCCTCAAACAGTTTCTCTTCCAGAGGAAATGATGGGAGAACTTACCTTGTGGCTATAGGACCAGGAAGCCACAATTCTCCTGAGCAACTGGTGTACTTTCTACACTCTGTGATATGCAACTGAGCTTCTTAATCATCTCAGTGTCCTATAGTAATGTGTGACGCACATTTAACTAGTATACAGGGTATCACGAAATTTCTTAACCTTTTAAACCTTGGCTTCTGTTTTATTGCTTATGTATTCTGCTGGACTCATATTCTTATTGATATATTTTTATTATATGTATGTTTTTGTAAGGAACTCAAAATTATTGTTACAAGGACTTATTGTGACGTAGGGGTTTGTAAGCTGCTTGTTGATTTGGGGGATTCAAGACACCAACTTTGAGGATACTGGAACTTTGTTTTGGTCTCTCCTGCCCCCTTGTGGTTAAACATATACACTTCTTACACTCTATAATAATTATTAAAACCCTGGCATTTTCAACAAGAGGGTTTTGATGTTGCAGATATTTTAAATCTGTATTTAGAAATTGAGAACTTTTATATATTATCATACATTTTTATGATTTTTTTTCCTGGGAAGTGAATCTATGGTTCAGTTTATCCCAATTCAGTCTTTACTCTGTAGAGCATAATTATTTGTTGCTCTTGTGTTGGATCCTGAGTTTGGAACTCTAAGCGCAAATTGTTTTTTTTGTTGTTGTTTTTTTTTTAGCGCAAATTGTTTAGTTAATTATTCTTCTCTATTTGTGGCTCCTGAATATCATTTGTTCTAACTGGGCATCTGGCATTTGATTGATTCAACCTTTTATTGATTGAAGGATTCTTTTTTCTTTTTCTTTCTTTCTTTCTTTTTTTTTTTTTGTGGTATCAGGAATCAAACTCTGGACCTTGCACTTGCCAGGGAGGTGCTTGTGCCACTGAGTTATATCCCCGGCCCTGATTGATCAACTCTTTATCCCCATTTCCCTCTTTTTTCTACATTGTAATGTCTCCATGTCCCATCCTTTGTTTCTACGTATAAAATGTGGTATTGTTTTCTGTACATAGTTTTAACTGCAGAAGGTAGTATACTGTGTGCTTCATGCATTTCACTCCTCACTCTCCTAAAGACCTTCCCATGTCACCCTATCCAGTCTGTTTCCACCTGCTGCATAGGATCCAGTGTATGCATTCATATGCTTACTACTGAGCTCTGTATGCACCTAAAAATTTCATGACCAACATCATTATACACATTTCCTCATGGAACCGTGTGGACAATTTCTAGTGTACATGTGCAGACATGGAACAATAAGATCAACATGTACATCCTGGGATAAGACGCTAGTACAAGCTCTCCAGAATTACTTCACTACTCTCCATGGATAAAGATTCTCACCTACCATACTTCCTTGAAAATACTGGACTTCCCCAGCTTTTTGATTTGGCCAATTTGGTCAGGTAAAATGGTATCCTGCTTTAATGAGATTGTTTTTCTTTTTTTTTTTAGTTTTATTTTTAAGACAAAAGAACCCGGAAAACACAGAAACAATACAGAAAATACCAAGTTATGGAGAAGATAGTAGACAATTGGCACTGGATGCTGTATAACTAATATTATTTTCATATTTGTTATAAGAAAATCAATAAAGGAAATACTGAATTACAGAGGAGACAGTAGGGAACCATCACTGGATGTTGTATTACAGAGTGTTGTCTTTGCATTTGTTAACACAAAAACAATAAAGGAAATAACAAATTACAGAGAAAATAGTAGGGGGCACCACTGGATATTGCATTACATGTTATCTTCATCTTTATTACTCAATTATATATGTAATGGCTCATTCAATTAACCAATTTTCTCCACTTCACCTCCGTTGTTCTACCGCCCTGTCAGTGGCCTTCCCATTGGTAATAACTGTACTTTTGGTTTATTTACTCCTTCATGCTCTTACTTTGGGAAGAGACTTGGCTGCTTCTAAATATGCTGTATATTATGTGGGTGTACACAAATTGTTATGGCAGGAGGTGGAGAAGCACCCTCTGGCAAGCCCTCACAGCCGTAGGGTGTCCGGTTGGGTAGGCGGGGTTACACGGTGAACCGCCAGGCTCTGTCAGCGCACCCACGTCTATAGGGTCAGGTGAGTCTTCAGGGCCATCCCGGGGGCTGGGCAGAGCTCTGGGAGCAGGGCGGAGAGCCTGGCACACCCCAGGGGCCAGGCGGAGCTGCAGGGATGAGGCGGAGTGCCTGACATGCCACAGGGGCCGAGCACCTGGCACATCCCGGCCCTGGGCAGAGCGCCCTGCACACCACGAGGGCCAGGCAGAGCTCCGGGGGTGGGGTGGGAATTATTGTGGGGTTGCTTCCACTGCTTTCTGCTACTCTTTGCTGGTATTTGCTCACACACTGGAGAGGTCTGAGGCCATATCCTCAGGGCAGGCATAGAGCTGGGTGTGGTGGGCTGCTCACTGGTTGCCTTGACTCTGGCCTGCCTCAGGGCACTGATTAGAAAGATTTCTGCAGAGTGGGAATTCTGCTTCAATGGCCTTTGTAATCTCCCATCCTCACACTGGATTTGACCACTCCTTCTGACCTCCACTGCTTCCTTTTTGGGCTGTGCTTTCTCCTCTCTGATTTTAAACCAGCTCTCAGGACTTTGCTTTCCCCTGGCCAACTGGGGATGTTTCTGCGAGCAGGGGCCTCTGAGGCTGAAGCTGTGGGTGCCAGAATGAGGGAGCGGGCTGAGGGTGTGTGTGGAGCGGTGGATCCTTCCTTTTCCACCTCCTCTTCCTCTAACTGCACCATGGCGGCCCTCCGAGCTTTTTCTCCAGGGGAGGTCTTGTTTGCTCTTTCTGAGAATTTCAATTCCCATTTCCAATCTTTCCTGGATCCAGAGTACCAGGGCACTCATTTCCCTCCTTGTCTTTCTCATGTTGCTGTATTTCAGTATCTGGTTGTCGATCCTCCAGGAGGACCTTTCTCTGCTGCTTACCCAGTCGCCATCTTACCAGAAGTCTCCTTTAATGAGAATTTTTTAAATTAATAGTGAGTTTAACTTAACTTTTGTTTATCATCTAGGAATGACTTGTTCACATACTTTGCTCATGTTATAATTTGTCTCTTCTGTATTAATTTTGAACTGTTTGCTTCCATTTCATTTTGACAGTTCCTAATATATTCTCAAATGCACACCTTCTACCTTTGCTGTGTGTGCTCTGTTGTTGCCATGACTCTTACTTACACAGCCAACTGTTAAAACCACCCAGTCACAATTTTGTATTGCCTTTTAGAGAAATTTCTTGTGCACTGATAAGTCACAAGGCAGCCAGCTTCACTCCCCTCATGGGAAAACTTTAACTCTCAATATTTCTCTCGTTCCCTTACCTGCTCCACTTCAGTTTCCCTCTGCCACAAATCTCTCCCCGCCCTCATTCGCTCTGGCAGTTCACCTGCTCAGGTCGTTCTGACCTGGGTAACTCCTGTCGTTCAGCGATTCTGGCCTGGATGCCCTCCCGCTGCTTGGGGCTTGGCCTGTTCTGGTCCAGGGACATCTCCTCACCCCACCCCACCCCCGCCAAAAAAGAGCTTAAAGGCCCACGCTTTCCTCAGCTCGGGGCCTACCTCGGTCTGCTAGGTAGCCTGCTACTCTGTCCCTCCCTCAATAAAGGCTTCTCTCGTGTCAGAAGGTCTGATCTGCTTCCGTGTGGAGTTTCAGTTTCTATCATGCACCAATAAAAATTTAGGGCAAAATTGAAGCCTAATGAATCAATAAATTTAAAAAACATCAAATAATAACATATATTTACTGTCAATACAATTTCATATTTTAAAAATATAATCTTTCAACTTGATCAGGTCACTTTTAAATAAAAGAATCAGGAGATGATATGGGGTAGACTGAGGCACAGTGACCTGTTCCTGATGTGTCTTCACATATGAAGCTGCTTAATTATTTTCTTCTTACCCACTTCCATGGTCTGCCTAGTAATGCTGACAATTCATCACGCCCACTGTGAAATCTCAGGAAGTTTATATGCCCACTTCTACTTTCTGTCAAGTCCAATAGAAAAACCTGCCTCATATTTTATAGCTGAATATTCAATTCCTTCTTGATAAAATTTCCATTTAAAGGAAACTACTCTTCTTGGAACATGAACTCATTATCACTGAGATAGTGTTTAATTAGGGAATCAGCAGGAACATATGATGAGAAAGAAGAAAAGTGTATTTTTTTATCCCATGTTGAGATTGATAAGGCCCAGAAATTAAGAATTGAAGAAACAATTTTCAGAAATTTTTATAGCAAATGACATAGTAAACAGAAAAGCTTGAAAACAAAGGCAACAAAAATTTACAAGGTTTGACTTCAAAGGATGAAATCCAGGCATTAAAGGAGGAACTGAAAAAGGAAAAGAGAAAGGAGTAATTAGCATGGAGTTAGAGATGATTTGTTACGTTTTCAGTAACTTAGAGATGTGGTTGCTTCTCAGGCATTTTTGGAACCACTCAGTGAAAATGTTTTCCACACAAAGAGCAAAAACTGAGCATGTGGCAAGTGAATGTATGGACGGATGAATTTTGTCAGGTAGAAATCCATGGGGAACCACTGTACACATTATCTAAGCGTCATTGTCATGACATGTCATGATTTCTTAAATACTGGTGCTATCTTGTCTTTTCATCCCATGAAAACCTTGAGGGGATTTCTTTTCCCACCATTTAGCTGAAGAAAAGAAAGGACATCAAAGAATTTTTCCAAAATCACTTACCCAGCAGCATATACCACTTCAATTCCTGGTCAGTGATTTGAAAAATATATGCAAAGAGTCCACAAGAGGAATTGATTCAGATGTTATAATTAAAATCAAAGCAGTGTAAAAGTTTAACAAAATAAGAACACATATAAGGAAAATAAATGAAAGGAAATAAATCAACTTTAATGCATAGTCAACCTCAGAAACAGAGGAGAAGAGCACAGGAGTAAAAACACAATAGTAAAAATCAGCTGAATGTCTGACAAGCATGTATTAAAGGCAGAAAGCTTATAGTCTCCAAGAAGAGGAGACCCGACTAGACTGGCTAAAACAGAGGACATGAATAGGCCGAAATGCCTGAGAAGCCATTGAAACTTCAGGTACAGTTTGATCTGGACTCTCCGCCTTCCTGCCTGAATGATTTCATCTGCAGGCTTGTTTTTCTAATGCTCAAAAAAGTGACATGAGCCATTTCAAACTTTTTGTCTATATTGAAAGGAAAAAACTATAGAAGAGAAAATTTTTTTTTAACTTTGTTCTTTTGAAACTGCCTAACTCTGTAACTGCTTCATGGCTTTGTAATTACTTTCTTGACCCCTATAACCACAAGAGCTTAACTGAACATCCAAAATGCCTGATTGTACCATTGCACCAAGCTTCATGAACTGGTGATCATTACTTTGCCCTTGTGACCAATGATCTCACCCTGCCAGCTAATCAAAAGAACTGCCAGGCTGTTCTGTCTCACCTTTGTGCCTCCTGCTTGTGCATCATATAAAATCCTTAAACCACCAGAGATCGGGGCCTGATATTCTGGGAATGGTCCTGATCAGTGCCCATCAAGGTAAAGAAATCTGCTTCCAAATCCTAGATGTTATTTCGGTATTTCTTCTTGCCATTTCAGTATCAGCCAGTGCATACTAGAGAATAGATATAATGCAAGATATATAAATATATGAATTTACAAAACTGGCTTACAGTGGCTACCATAGGGTCAGGTTGGAAGAGAGTAAAAGGGCTGTCTGTGTGTTGGACGTCCAAGAGATCTAGTCAAGGGCCTGGAACTCAATGTAGTTAGTGTCTTGTGTCAGTCTGTATCAGGAAGCCAAAGAGTCTGTGCTGGAGGCTGCAGAGTCTGCACTGGAAGCCAGGAAACAGTGTCCAAGGTGAGAGAGAAGACTGGAACTCTTTCCAAGAAACAGAAGTGGGCCTTCCTTCTTTGCTTCTTAGGAACTACAAATTCACAATGGTCAGTTTTATGTACTTCCCTAAGAGCAGAAGCTTGTGATTATGGGTATCACTCTTTTGAGATTCCCCATTATCTTATTAGGGGTGGGTCATTTTCTCCCATGCACTAAGACTAAGGCTAAAAATGCTCCAGGGCAAGATCTTCATTAGCTTAATATCATCACTGTCCTCCGAGTCATCCAATAATCCCCTCAATTAAAAAGTGCCAAGGGTCTGGCTGCCTGGTGGTCTTTTGCTTCTCATAAACAACTGGTCATCCCAGATCCCCGCTGCACCACCATTTTGTCTCTTTCTTTCTTTCTTTCTTTCTTTCTTTCTTTCTTTCTTTCTTTCTGTGTCTTTCTGTGTCTTTCTGTCTCTCTCTGTCTCTTTCTTTCTCTCTTTTCACCATGTACCATAATACCTGGCAGGAGACTGGGGCTCATTGCAGGTGTCTCAAGTTGACTTCCTTTTATATCACTCAGATGGCAGGCCTGGTTGCCACTGGTTGCTGTCATTCGTGTCCAGTATATCCTAACAAATCTTTAATAAATCCCCTCAGGCACACTATGCTGTCCAATTTAGTTGGGCATTTCTTATTCAAGTTGACACAACCAGTTAACTATAATAGAAATTAACCCATCTTTGAAGGTCATGACCAGTGACCAAAGAGGTCTGCGTGGTTGGTCTTCTATTATTATGACTAATAATAGAACAATTACAAAATATACTGTAATAATACATGAATGTAGTTTCTCTCAAAATATCTCTTTGTAGTGATATGAGATGATACATTCCTACATAATGAGATGAAGTGAGCTGAACTGTAGCAGAAAATGCCCCCCAGCCAGTCTGTTAGTTGTCCAGGTAATAGTTCCTGTTACACACAGCTAGTCACTATGATGCATATTTTTTTTTAATTTAATTTAATTTTATTTTAAAGACAAAAGAATGGAGACATATGAACCAGAAAAGCCAAAAACAATACAGAAAATACAAAGTTATACAGAATATAGTAGGGAATTAGAACTGGATGTTGTATTACATAGTTATCTTCACATTAGTTAACACAAAAACATTAAAGGAAATACCAAATTATAGAGAAGAT
>PVLD010020723.1:0-33226 GCA_004027595.1 Dinomys branickii | reverse complement strand
ATCTATATCCTTGGACTCTCACCTTGGGAAGAGATATAGCTGCCTCAGACTATACTATAACATACAGGGGTGTATACAAACTGCCATGGTTGGGGGTGGGAAAGCACATATGCTCACAGCGGACCGTCCGGCTCCACCCTGTCGTCGTGCTATGGGTGGGGGCGGGTCCAGACCTTGTGGCTCCAGCATTACCGTTCCCTAAAAAAAAAATTGAGTCAGGCTCTGGCTAACTTTCTGAATTGCCCCACGTGGGCTCACTCTTGCAATCCCCTTGTCACATCCTCCCAACCTGGTAGGGTGGTGGGCACGCACAACAACAACACACCCAGCCAGTGTTTTCAATTATTAATGTTGTTCCCTAGACTAAGCAAAACAGCACGATGAGTGACATGTAAGTAAGGTATCACCCAGAATGTTATTAAATCCTTGGTGCTCCAGTACCAGTGAACACAGTGTGATGTCAGTTCACCCCCTCTAGGAATGGACGTGATTGGATCCCACCAAAAAATTAAGATGAGCTTGTTTAAATTTTCCCTGTGTGAAGTTTTATATATTATGTGATTTGCTTTTTATATATGAGGTGATTGCTCTAGTAATTAATAAATAAATATAAATGTAAAATATCACTATTGTTTTATAAACCAAGGTAATGATAACCAGAGTCTCACCTCAGAGGGAACAATGTGCTTTTCCCCTGAATCCACCCTGTGCTGCCTAAAAAATCTTTCCTAACCTTTGGCCCACACAGACTGCTTCCTCCCTCAAAATTTGCCCTTTCTCCCCATGACTACCTCTGCACTGCGTAATTCTGTAGACTCTATTGATCTCATCCAGCCTGATCCCCTCATGCTCCACAAAGCACAGAATCTCACCATGCACAGCCCTCTTCCCCTCTCTGTTCCCACTCTTGGAGCACTTCTTGCTTGTGAAGCTGTCCATATCCAACCTGGACCAAAGCAGAGGCAGCTGTGAGATGAGAGGCTCCTGCCTGAGGAAGCTGTGCAGGCAGATGATGAACAATTAAAAGGGGGCTGTGAGGGTCCCTGGGAAGGAATGTTGGCCAAACATGTAATGAGATCAGGGTGGCAGGGTTGAGGTGCCACTCCTATAGTTTTGGTCAGTCTTTCCACAGTCCTCAAACCAAATTAAGTGTCCAAAGTCACTATGTAAAATTACTTAATACTATAATAATTTCTGTATGTTCTCAGAGCCAGTTGGTTGATTGTTCAATGTTCTACAATAATTTTGAGGTAATTTAGAGCATATATTAAATTTTCTATATCAACATCTAATGCAAAGTATAATGATTAGTATAATATGTGACCTTAAGGTATTTGTTGAATGAAGGAAAGTTTATTCTAACTAGAGTCAATTTGATGCATATTGTTGTCCAAACCAAATCTTTTTATTCTATTATTATGTTCATTCAATATTCTCAAATACATTTCTGTATTAAATTTTTCCACTAACTAGTACTAGTACAAACTGCTCCATTATTAATGACAAAATACCATATACTAAAGTATATGAATTTTTTAAAAAAGATACTAGTTTGGAAACTCTAAATGATAAACCATTACCTTTAACTGTAGCTCACTGTGCTCCCAGAATTGGGATAGTGAGTCATGTTTCTTATTTTACTTTCTGAGCAACTCAGCGAGGTTGTTACTGTTATCTTCTCCATTCAATCCAGATGCGGACCTGGAGAACGTGGGTTAAAACCGCAAGGTCACCACCGTCACACTCTGCAAGGTAGTTTCTGTTCTTAATATTCTCCATGTAGATGAGATCACACAGCCTTTGTTCTTCTGTACCTGGTTTATTTTGCTCATTACAGTGTCCCCCCATGCTACACATCTGTGACAAATGCTAGAGTTTCTTTCTCTTAAAGGCTGAACAGAATTCCTGTGTGGATGTGCACAGAGCTTTCTTCCTCTGTTCATCAGATGATGTCTTATTTCTTGTCCATTTAAGGTGATTTCATTTCTTGGCTGTTGCAAATCATGCTGCAATAAACACTGGTTGAAAATACTCTTCCAAAATAAAAGAATTAAGATAAGGACCTGCCACCTTATAGATTTACCGCAGGAACATTTGATATCAGAACTCTGATCACACTGGGAGGCCCAGGCAGGATCCTACATGTCACTTAAAAACAAGCTCAGCTCTCAGTATTTTAAAGATTAGCCAGTATAACTTCAATAGCAGGTCTTTGAAATGTTCAAATATTTGGGTCAAATTTCAAATATCAACCGCTTGGTCCATATTTTCTTTTGCTCTCGATCACATTTCATTCATAAAAAAGTAAGCATCTCCTTTCAAATCTCCCTTGTATCATTCAGTTTTTGTGTACATTTGCTACAGTATTTTGGATTTTGCTTGAAAGTAAGCAGCACAGATGTTGAGGGTAATTTATTTGGAGTAAGAGCACAAACTAGTTCATCTTGTTCCTCTCCTGATAAGACATGAAATCCTAGCTACTATTTTCCCTCTGAATTGCTTCCTTATTAACTGCACAAAGGTAGTAATTTTAAAAGTATGGTATGGTTTGAACCACAAATGGTGGAAGGCCTAGCACAGAGCATGTCACAGGTCAGAGATCTCCATAACAGTGATTGTAATGTTCTTTCACCATGGCAGAACATGTGAAAGTGAGTGGTTCTCAAATTGGATGGCAGATTAGACAAAAGCTTTGCCTGCTTATCCAGTCTGAAGAGCTATGCACGAATCTATCAAAAGCCTAAAATTCCTCTAACAATATACTGATGAAAGCAGACAATAGATCCAGACTTGATTTGTGGACCTCACAAAAGTAATTTTTATGTATGTCTTTCTATAGATCAGAAATATAATGTAATCATTGAAAAAAAATTTTTAAATGTTGTAGATAAATTTACAATCACTTGATCCCTCATGCTAGATTCACCTGATCATAACAACCCCAAAGGCCAGGAACACATGGCCATAACTGTCAGTGCATACAAAACAAGTCTATCAAGCAAAGAAACAAGAAACAGCTGGGCATTGTGGTGCAACCCTGTAATCCCAGCACTCGGGGGGCTGAGGCAGGAGGATCATTATAAGTTTGAGATCAGCCTAGGCTACAAAGTGAGCTCAAGGTCAGCCTGAACTGCAAAGTGAGACTTTGTCTAAAAAAGACAGAAGAAGAAGAAGGAGAAGGAGAAGGAGAAGGAGAAGGAGAAGGAGAAGGAGAAGGAGAAGGAGAAGGAGAAGGAGAAGGAGAAGGAGAAGGAGAAGGAGAAGATGACGGCAGAGTGCCTCAGAAGATTTAGACACTAGGTTTTTTTTTTATACTCTAAGCATTCTTTTCTAGCTCTCTTTTCCTTAGACATCTTTAAGAAACATTGCTTCCATCTAAATAATTATTTATACAATCTAATTTTTAATAAGAAAACTGAGATGCATTGAGGCTAAATGTCTTGTGTAGTTACAATGTAACAAAGACAACCCTAAGTTTTACGTTTTTAAGCCCAATTCTCTTGCCTTTATATGCAGTAAGTAAAACAAATTGTTCACTCTATTTCAGGAATGTATTTGTCAAACAAAATTAAATATAAGCCAATGTAGACATTTAGTTAATTTTTTTAGTATTAAAACAGTAATAAATTTGTCAAGGGTCCTATGAGTATGCAGCCAGAAAACACTATATTGGACATTTTTCTCTTGAAATCTTCCCACTGTAGTTAATTATACTCTACTGGCAATTCTATTGCTCTATTCTTGCTCATATATGTCTTAAGAAAGACACCTAAGTATATCAGGCAATTAATTGACTTATTAAGATAGCAATTATATTTGTACTGGGTATATGAATAGAGCAATGTAAATTATACTTAGGCAAGTTTCAAGTCAAAATGATAATATTGGAATAATTTGAAGGTGTTTATTTCTGTGTTTTTCTTATCACCACTATCTTCAACTTATACCAGTCATCAGGGAAGAATGCACGTCACACAGTGGAATGTGGACAGAGAATCAAGGCTATTGTCTGGAAATCAGAACTCTACCCTACAGGAATTCATGAAACAAAGTTGTAACAAATCACTAAATATTCACACACACACACACACACACACACACACACACACACACACTACATTAATTCTTAGTGGTTCACTCTATGAAGTGTCCACCATTCAATCGCCCCAGAAGGATGAACCATAGCATTGTTGCTGAGTTCCTGGTTCTGGGCCTTACTGAAGACCCTGCACTCCAGGGAATTCTCTTCTTGGTGTTCCTCTTCATCTACCTGGTGGCATTTCTGGGCAATATACTCATTGTGCTGGCCATCATCTACAACAATACCTTGCACACCCCCATGTATATTCTTCTTCTGGCTCTGGCCATCGTGGACATTGTCTGCACCACGACCATCATACCAAAGATGCTGTGGGCCATGATAACATCGAAAAAGACCATCTCCTATGGGGGCTGCATGTGCCAACTCTTCTTCTTCACATGGTCCCTGGGGGCTGAGATGGTTCTCTTCACCACCATGGCCTATGACCGCTATGTCGCCATCTGTTTCCCCCTTCACTACAGCACCATTATGAACCACTCCATGTGTATGGCCTTGCTGAGCATTGTCATGGCTGCTGCAATCACCAATTCCTGGGTGCACACGGGTCTTATCCTGAGGCTGACTTTCTGTGGGCCGAACACCATTGACCACTTCTTCTGTGAGATACCCCCACTGCTGGCTCTGTCCTGCAGCCCAGTGAGAATCAACGAAGTGATGGTATACGTAGCAGACGTCACTCTGGCTGTAGGAGACTTTACCCTCACGTGCATCTCCTACGGCTTCATCATCACTGCCATCCTCCGCATCCGCACGACAGAAGGCAAGAAGAAGGCCTTCTCGACCTGCTCCTCCCACCTCATGGTGGTGTCCCTGTATTACTCCCCTGTCATTTACACCTACATTCGCCCTGCTTCCAGCTACACATTCGAGAAGGACAAGGTGGTGGCTGCGCTTTACACTCTGGTGACGCCCATGTTAAACCCCATTGTGTACAGCTTCCGGAACAAAGAGATGCAGACAGGCATCAGGAAGGTGTTCTCATTTCTGAAGCTCTAGTGGCTTCAGCGCAGAGCATATCCTCTCTCCTCTGCATTTATCAGAACATCTCTGATCTGGCAGATCTTTCATCATCATCTCCATGCCCAGTTCTCCTTCCTTATTATTTTCTTCCTTCCCTCCCCTGTCTTTTTGCTCTCACTCTTGCCGCAATTCCATATTCCCACATGAACAATGCGACTAGATCGCAATGTGCGTCCCGCCATCTTTCTCAAAATAAAGACCTGCCTTCTAATAAGAACATGTGCTTAGCAAATGGATATATACCAAAAGTAAGCATAATTTGTAATATTTTTGAGTTGAGCAGTGGATGAGTAACTCATGTCTCCAATTGACACAGCAGGAAAATATATTTTTAACATTGTGGAAGATATTTTTAAGAGAAAGAATATAGTTTTCATTGAAATTCATGTTATGATCAGCATTTAGCTGCAATATATTTTAACCCAGTCACACATTTTTTCATACTACTTGGGGAATAATCTAGTTCATTTCACTGTTGCCTGCTTTAGAATTTTTACTCCATGTGTACAAGAACTATGTGTTCTACATAATGTTTAAGCCAATTTCTCATTAAATATCTACTACCCTGCAAGAGAACAAACCCCTCTCCTGCCCTAAAGTGGAAACCATGCATGTCTGCACATGCTGGTGCACAAGTTGCCCAAGTTCAAGAAGGGCAGAGCAGTGTGCTGAAAAGGACTGAATCTAGATGCTGGTGGAATGATTTGCTAAAGGATCGAAGGAATGGGATGTTCCCCTCTGCCAGCTGAGTGGTATTGGGAGGGCCATTTCCTTCAGATGGATGGAAGGCAAACCCTTGCTAAGCTTTCACTGGGAGAAAGGCAGTGTTTGCCTTAGTCAAATGGGAAAGAGCTCAGCCATGTCTAGAGCTGGGCCATCCTCACCCTTGTCTGTGATCACAGTCATCTGCACACTGGTTTGTCCTGGTTTGACTCCATCGCGGTGTCCTTGTCTGATATTGCTGTTCTATGAACTGTTATATCACCTGGACAGCACCTTGGTCTTGCTGCTGGCCAAGATCTGTCCAGCACACAGCTGTTGCATCTTCAGCTTGTAGTACACAGTCTCCTCTCCTACGCTTCTCATTAAAGCCATGTATAGAAGTCAGATTTTAAAAAAAATCCATCATTTATAGAACATAAATGTAATTCCCAAAACATTCCCCTTCTTCTGAAATTAAGTAATTAAAAGCATTATGTAAAATACTGAGACTATCATCATTTGAAACATGAAAATTTATTTTCCCAGTTTTCTTTATGTAGAGTTGATGAGTAAAAAGAAAATATATTTATGATGCACAAAGTGATGTTTTCATATATTTATGTACTGTAAAATAATTAAGATGATGTGCTTAATTAACTTTATCATTTTATCATTTCTTTGTGGTATGAACATTTATCATTTACCCTCTTGGTAATTTTCAGGTATACAATACATTATTAACCATTATCATCATATTATGAACTAGATCTCTAAAACGTATTCAACCTGTGAAAACTTAAGTCCATACTTTCCCCTGAAATGCACAAAAAACTTTTAGAGCTCCTGTAATAATCAAAAAGATAAGTGACCAATGTCCTCAATAAATTCTACAGGATCATTTTTTCCATTCCAAAAGAGAACAACAGGAAAATGACAATGAATAATCACAAGCAAGACTGAAACCAGGAGGGAAAACACTAAATCCTGTAATTGTGTTTCCTGCTTGCAGAGTTTCTGGATGTGAGGCCCCAAGGGCGTAGGTGGCTTCGACTCTACGGCTTCACTGGCTGCAGTCTCAGTGGCCTCTCTTTGGGTCTGGGTGTGCTCATTGCCTTTTATTCCACATTCATAGCATCCCCTGCTTCCCAGGATCTTCACCTTTACTGTCACAGCTTCAAAAGTTACTCTGTCACAGCAACCTTCAGAAACCAAATGCTGCCACGTTGCCTGACCCCAAATCTTCTTTGAAATTGTGGTGGAAATTTCAATGCCGCCTTAACTCTTGAATTTTGTGTGCCTATGAAACCAGCATCATGTGGACAAGGCCAAGGTCCACTGCTAGCATTAGCTTTACCTTGCGGTGGCTTCTGACTGCCTTAATGGATCGATGTAAAATAATGTCGCCCAGAGTAAAGTCCCCAGGTGGCCCTGCTAGTGCACGGCCCCCTTGGGACTTTCTTCTCAAAGGAAGATGAAGGAAGGCAACACTTTCACACCTTCAAGACTCTGATGAGTTCCTGAGATGCCCTCAAGGCTTCTTCCTTATTGTTCTTGTACAAAATATGTGGCTTCATTTTAACGGTACTAATCTCTTGAGCAACTGTTCTTTATTTGGCAACACCTTAAAATTTCTCCTTTCTGAGCAAACTGCACATTTTCCAAATTCTCCAGTTTTCTTCTTACTGTCACAGTGAAGTGGGTTAAAGAGAGGCAGTAATATCCAGACAGTAAATGTCTGAATGCTGTGTTGCCTCAAAATTTCTTCCATCTGAGAAACTAGTATAACCTTGTTAAGCTTCACCTCCCTCCAAGCCTCAGGTCGCAGAGCAAAGGAAGCCAAATGCTTTGCCATAATGTAACCTGGACAGCCTGTGGTCCAGTTCCCATAGTGTCCTGTTTCCATCAGACGCTTCATGAGCACACCCTTTACCATCCACATTACATCAGCATTCTGATCCTTGCACCAGAATTGCCCACAAAGCTTATTATGCACCAATCTTGGCTTTTTCTAGTCTGGCCCTCCAAACTTTTCCAAATCCCTCCCAGTATTCAACTCCATGGGCTTCTGAACCCCATCATCAAGCAGAGTGAGAGCAATGACCCTACTTGTAAGTGTCAATTTTTGTCACTGTGGCAAAATACTTGAGATGATGTGGGAAGTGGCTAGAGCTGGACATCAATCACACATGTGGGGCTGGAGCAAGGCTGGTCCTCAGAACAAAGAGCACCCGATGTGAGCCATGTAAACAGGCTTCCCAAGCTCTAAGAATGAGTGGTATCCTTGGCTACCATGCAGGCAGGTTGGTTGACAGAGGGGTGTCATATGGCATTAACCTAACGAATGTATAAATAAATGCATTGCATTGGTTGAAGAGCCCCTTTCCTCCCATCCAGAGAGAAGGCTCCACCTGACCTCAGGTCTCTGTATTCTGTCTCTTATCTTTACTTCTTCAACCTCCCACCATTCTTCCCCCGAAACTTAGACAGCTGCACGGGATGTGGATAAGAACTTAGATGAGTAACTAAGATAATAACTTCGATGAGTTTGGCTCTTAGTTCCACAGATTTCAGTCACAATTGGCTCTGTTATCAGTTTCTGTAGTATAGTGGTTATCATGTTCACCTCACAATTCTGTTGATTTTGGGCTCATGGCAAAGCAGTCTGTCATGGCAGGGAGCATGGGACGGAGAAGCTGCTCATTCCATGGCACCCAGGAAGCAAAACAAAAGAGGAGACATCAGGCACCTTCTGTCCCATCAAGGACACAACTTCCTTCTTTGAGGTCCCAAGTCCTAAACACTCCCAGATCACCACTGGCTGGTATCCTTTCACAACTAAGCCTGGGGAACAGTTACCTGGATATATCACTGAGCAGCCAAGAGTAGTGTTTGGGACTTCACATTTCAGTGTGCAGTGTTGGTGTATTTCTCACACCTGCCTGGGTACTTACTTTATTATTCCTTGTGTTATCCAAGGTAAGTAGTTTCATGCATGACATCCCCTGCTGCTGCTGCTGCTGCTGCTGCTGCTGCTGCTGCTACGGCTGCTCCACAGCCTTCCCCTCCATCCTCCTCCTTCCATTCCCCTCATTCACTGAGACAGAGAGGCTCATCCCATTTTCCATGTTCCTTAAATCCAGCACTGGTCCTGGAAATTCACTGGGAAGACGATCTTCCTTTGGTTGTTTGACCAACAGTGGAGATGTCTGCCTTGGTCACATCCTCACATTCCATTACAGCCCTGAGCCCTAAGAGACTTCCACTATGGACATTGCTGTCACTCTCATTACCTCTCTCTCTCTGCTCTCCATGTGAAATCTCCTTTCCTCTATACCCCCCTCCTCCACTCAGCCTGTCTCCTGAAAAATCTAAAACCTCTCTCCCTCTCCGCTGATCTGAAACCTAAATGCCTAATTTCTTTCATAATACCATTTGGCCACAATATAAACTTGAGAAGGGCTCCCAATAAGAGGAAAATGGCATCTTTGATGTTTCCATATTGTGGGACTTAGATAATTATTGCTGAAAATTGGGCAAATGGCCTGAGGTACACTATGTCCAAGCACTTTACACTCCATAGCTTCTCCACTTCGTACTCCTTCTATGACTCCTCTCAAATCCTTCTTTCTCTCCCATCTATGCCAACTCCTCCCTAATGACAGATCCTACTGATCTTGCCCTCCTCAGCACACATGCTCCACAAGTGGCCTCCTTTCATGGCTGCTGAAGCCACTACACCCTCCCACGGGGCCTCCTGCCAGTTGGAGGCCACCCCATAACTCTAGTCCTCCTCTTCATCCAAAGCTGCCCTCTAGCTCTAACCCTCTTTCCTAGGCTTTTCCCAGCCCTTCCCCACCCCACATCCAGTCCATACTGCAGTGTAGCCCTAATCCTTTGCCCCCACCAATCAGTTCCTGTTCCATGAGTGTGGGGGTGGAGGAAGTAGCCTGAGTTTATTCCCTTCTGTCAGACCTCTGCAACATCAGCCAATGTCTGAGCTCCTTCTCCTCTGAACCCACCCACTATATCCAAGAGTTCAAACACCTCACCCAGTCACACAGCTTCATGTGAGCTGATTTAACTGTCTGCCTTAGGTTCACCATCTTCCCCCCAGGTGAAGGGGAGTGAGTATATTCTCTGCTTCAGAGTTATGGGGATGATTGCAGGCACCTGACCTTCCTGAGGGCCCCAGGACTGCCCCACAAGGTGATACATCCTATAACTATCAGGCAGGACCCCAGGACATAGCCAGTTGAGATGCCATGACCTCTTACCTGGCAGAGGGACTTTGCAGGGTGGTCCACAAAGCAATGAATTTTGACAAACTTAAAGAGCACACTCTGAGCAGAGATGAAAATGGCCCAGTCTGTGACCCACCTGGCTGCTGCCCTTAGAGCCAGAAAAGGCAGAAGCACAATTTATTCTTCAGGTGCACTTCATCACTCAGTGGGCCCCAGACATTCACAAAAAATTACAGTGACTGGAGAATGGCTCTCAAACACACAACAGGAGCTAATGCAACAACAGGGGTAACTGCTCAAAAGCATTGCATTTATGAGCTACACATGCTGGCCTGCACCATAAGAAACCCCTGAAGTTAACCTTGGAGCTGACCACAAAGGTATCAAAGTGCACCCAATCAGAATCACCCTCCAGAGCCTTGTTTCAAATGTCCCAGAACAGTCGTTGGGTTGGGAAATACCCACAGCATGGGCTTTCCCTTGAGCTGTTTCCTTCGTGTGGGGTCCCCACTGGAAGTCAGACTCCCCAATGTTGGCAGCTGGCCCTGCAATCACTGAGTTATGACCCAGAAACCCCCAACCAGCTCCTTCCCAGACCTTCTTGGCTTGGCCAGTGAAGACTGAAGCTGCCTGAAGGCCCCCATCAGATTTACCCTGGAACATCACAAATCCTGAGCATTAGGCAAGTGTTAAGGTGGAAGACAAGTCCATCCCTTTCCTGAACAATACAGATACCACCCATCCCGCCCTTCATGCTCTCCAAGGACTGGTCTTTCAGCCCTGACTACTACTGTGGCCTCCAAACCTTTAAATATACCCCAATCTGGTGTCACTTGGGACTAGACCTCTTCCCACACTCCTTCTTAGTCACCCCCACCTGTCCCTTTCCCTTTCATGGGAGACATTTTAACCAAGCTGCCAACTACTCTGACCAGCCCTGGGACACAACCGTTCCTTATAGCCACCCTAATGACTCCTTCCCTGCCCCCCCATAGTTCCTATCATTTTCATCGCCTGAACCCTAAAGTCTTGGACACTTCCACCCCAGTTTTGCCCTCACTAAACCCCTCAACAAACTCATAAAGGGAGACCCCACTGAACCCTTAGATCACAAGACCTTTCATCACTCATTCTTTCAGACCTTAAAGGAAGCTCTGAAGATAGCCCCCTCTTTGGCTCTTCCATACCTCACCCAACCCTTCAGACTCTATAGAACACTCTATCCCTTATGCACCGGAGGTTCTGGTGCAAGCCCAAGTCCACATCCGATCGTGCTCCTGTCCAAACACCTTCACCCCACCATCTTGGGTTGTCACCATGCCTACTGGTGGCTGCCACAGTAACCCTGTTACTCCTACAAACATTTAAAATCACTAGGAAAGCCCCATCCACTTTCTCTTCTTTGTCCCATAATCTTCAGGGATTCGTGTCTTCATCCCACCTCTCACTTTCTTTCCACCTCCTCCTTCTTCAGCTCTAAGTACTTTTCATGCAAACTCCCCTGGTTATCTTCACCATAGACCCCTGTCTAACCCACTCCCCTCACTTTATCAGCCAGCCGCCGCTTTCCAAAAAGCCGGAACACATGGTCCACGTCTCTGAAACACCTAGAACTTCCCCTTTCCCTCTGGCTGCAGGGCGTGGCTGGTGAAGCTGTTATCTCAGAAGAGCCTGGCGGGGGCAGAGGTAGCACAGTCACTGCAGCGGTGCACATGTTCTCGTCCTTCTTGGAACTGAGGGCGGTGTCGTTAGACTCAGACTTCCGTGAACCAAGGGTGAGGTGCGGCGCTATGCGAGGGGGCTCCCACCAGCACCACCTTCGTCGATGATGCTTTTTCCTCTGGCAGCAACGTTTCCCGCTGGACGCGGCTTTCCCATCTCTTTGTTGTAAAAGAGGGTGAAAGTAGAAAAGAAAGGGGAAGAGGAAATGGAGGAGCGGGCACTCTTTGTCCCTATTTCTCATGGCTTCTTCATGCTGGTCATACATGCAGTGTGGACACCTGAATCAAGAGACCTTGGGAGACGGGATGGTATGGGGGGTGGGGGTGCCTGGAGGAAATATGTGTCAACCTGGCTGATTGGCAATATCCTTAGCTTGATTCTGTAGGAATCCTGAAAGAACCCTGAGAAGGGGTGGGGGTAGGCAGTACAGACAACAGGACCGGGAGGAGGGAAGGAGCAGGAAAGCCCAGCTCCAAATACCAGTCCAAGAGCTGGGCAACACATGTTGCCCAATTTCTGCAGCCTTGTCACCTAGCCTTTTTGCTGTGTCTTTTGCTACCTCCAACTGGTCGGTACAGAAGCAGCATCTTTCCCCTCAAAAGATGCATAGCCCGCCTTTTCCAGCTGTGAGAAGAGTAGGGCCTCTATGATTTTGGTGGGTTACCACTGCCACAGAGTCTAACTGGTTCTGTAAGGTAAGGATGGAGCCAGCTATTTCTCTGAAGCTGTTAGAAAGATCTTGGGATACAGAAAGATAGCAGGTTGGGGAGGTGGTTAGCCCTGCTATTCCTGTCCCTGCAGCCCTGGCAACACCCAGTCCCACAAGCAGGGATGTTCATAGCAGGTCTCCACATTGTCAGACCGAGGTTGTAATGGTGCCAGTCAGGCCCTGCTCTAAGAATTGTCTATAGTCTTAACCACCACTGCACCAAAACATACTCCGGGTCCCATAAAGGAGGCAATGTTATGATTTACATAAAAAAGAGTGCTGAGGGCTGGGGATATAGTTCAGTGGCACAGCACCTGCCTGGCAAGTGCAAGGTCCTAAGTTTTATTCTTGATACCAAAGAAAGACACACACACACACACACACACACACACACACAGCTAACTGATACCTCTAGGGAAAATTCTGAATACTCTGTAGTTACAAACCTAAAACTAAAAAAAGGATTGTAATTCAACATGGCCAATTCATATAAAATTGCACTCAGTTAATTCAATTGATTTATGTGTCATAGATATTTTCTTGTCTGTCTGTTGATCTGTTTTCACAATCAGTTAAATTACCCATTGCTCCATTTAAAAAAAAAATGACCATATATATTTAGTTTTAGTTTTTTTGTTCTTTTAGACTTCTGGCTCTGTCAGGGCTTTCCAAAAAAAACCAGTTATACAAACACTCAAACATAACCACACTCAAAACATTAGATGGCAAAAATTGCTAGACTCAATGCTTACATAAAACTTGCAAGTGAAACTTTAAAGTTTGGTAGCATAACTTTTGTGTATATGTGAATAACATGCATGCTTCTGTGTGTTAACTTTTAGGTATATGTTTTCCTCTAAAAGTTCGATTTAAATTGGTTTATAGATAAATGGACACTCATTGGCTCATTTTTTTTAGCTCAGACGGTTTACTAGTTGCTATGGTTGATATATTGTTTCAACTTGAAGTCTGGAAGCTTAACTAAGTAACTCAGCAGTTCTATATCCTGGAGTGAAAAGGACATGCCCTTCTTGCTCTAAGATGTTGTTCATTGTGACAACTTGAGAAGTTTAAGTTTAACTAAGTGATTCAACAGGGGGCCACAGGTCCGTGCTTTGTGAACATCCTGAGATTGTGGAAGAGGAGGCCACGGATATTATGTGGGAGGGTAGCCAGCATACAAGATAATGGAGGAAGTGGGTGGCTTTCCTCCCTTTTGCTCTTGTTGCTTTTGTTGTCTTCTGCTGCCTTGAACTGCCCTTGTGTCATGCCACTCTGCCTTGGAGCCAGGTGATCATAGACTGAAATTTCCACAAGCTGTGAGCTATATAAACCTTTCTTTCCTTAATTTTGGATGCGGGGTATTTCGTCTCAGCAAGGAGAGAAAAATATTGAAGACGCTAGTGAATTAATTCAAGTTGGTTGGTAAGATAAAAGTAACCTGTCCTTAAAGTTAGTGGCATGTTTTCATCCAGGTTACTTGGCCAATCAATATTTGGGAGGGGAAAAGGAAGGAAGGAAAAACAAAAAAAAGGAGAAAAGAAGGATAAAATGGAAATAAATCTTTTGTCATAAGGAGAGGAAGAGGGGATGAAAGCAGGGTAGGGAAATGGGAAAGAAGAAGAATCAAGATATATCATGTACAGGTACAAATTCCCTATGAGAAATGTGATCATTGTGTATATCTAAATTGAGCTACTAAAATTAATAAAAATTTATAAATGCATTTTAATCCATTGATTTTTGTGTAAGATAATTTAACAGATTTTCATTAGTTGAAGATTTATACAATAGATTTATACTTAAATATTTCATCATACATAATAGAATCAGACAGTTGTAAAAGAGGACAATACTCAAAGAAAAGTCATTCTTTTTCATCCTAGACAAAATTATAGCTGGGAGGTTAAGAAGGGGAAAATCAGGCACGGTAGCGCACAGTGATAATCCTACCATTCTAGGAGGCTGAGACCCAAAATTTCTAGTATGAGTCCAATCTGCACAGCTGAGTGACTTAGTGAGACCCTGTCTCAAAATTTAAAAGGATGGATAAAGGCTGGGGATGGAGTTAGTGCAAAAGCTTTGGATTCAATTCCCAGAACTATAAGAAAGGGTGGAGAGGAATTTACACCACCTCACTGAAGCTGGAATTTTCTCAAACACTAGCTTCACAAGGTCATTAACCCCACAAGGAATTTCTTCTTCTACATGCACCCTGTGCTTTGTGTGCCTCAGAAGGCTGTGCATGTCCCCATTACAAAGTCCATCTGTCACACTGCTTAAGAAGGGAATAATTGAAATGAGATGCCCCAGACAAGACTATTGCCCACCAACAGTACCTCCACCAATGAGCTAGTGTCATCCCCTGCCTCAGAGCTTCAAGACCAGTGAGCTCTGTACACAGCAGCTTAAGATTCTTCCCTCTGGGCAAATAAAAGTCCCTTTGCTTCAACCTCGTTACACACGTATTCCCATTACAGTGCTGTGCTACACTCAAATTAAATTAGTCTTTCTCCTCATGTTGTATCATTTGACATGACTTTACGTATAATTAAAAAACATAATTTTAAAAATATGTTTGAGCAGTTGAGAAGGCAGGATACTCAATAAGAAACAGTAAAAGTAACATGCCCCAGAATAGGTTTGTTGAAGTATCAGGAAAGAGAGATGCTTGACAAAACTTGTCTTAGCCTAGAAATTCTCCAAGATCAGCAATATTTTCCTGACATGAGGGCTGACATGAAAATACTGTAACTAAAACAAACCAGTTACATCAATGAGAGAATTTTAGTGTTTTTCTTGGAAAAACTTAGTGTTTACCAAAGTGATAATGTTTGTTGAGTTTTGTGCGTGAGGGATATTCTGACCTTAGTTATTGGGCTTTAAAAATAAATATGATTTATTGCAAACTTTAAGTAATTATATAACTTCTTATGAATTAAAGTTATGTTTTCTCACCCAATAAAATGCTCGGTTATTTTTCATGTGCAGTGATAATTTTGCTATAAATGCTGTAACATAATAAAAATAGGGAGAAGGGGTAATTTATGAATCTGGAGTTATGCCTTTCAGATGCCAAAGTCAGCATTAACATCAGGGAAATAAGCCAGTCTATGAAATTATTAACATTTACTCCAAGGGCCAATAATCACGCGCAGATGGGCCTTGTGCAGCATAGATGTGAGACTTAAATGAACCCACACACATTCACAAGGGCTCATTATGGTTTTCTACTTCAAAATAATGAGCACGCCATTGTCTTCCATCTCCCAGTACACAGACAAAAGGTGTTCAATAATAAAAGCATGATTCCACCATTGTGTGGGAGAGTTGCCACTGGCCTCAGGAGAAAACAGAAACTTTTTGGCAAAGTTTCCCCTTTATTTCACTGTTGCCAATTTGCCCTTAAAGGAGCTTGGGGTCTCATTACAGTTCAGAATGCCTGGGAGAGCTGAGGTAGAAACCCACAGGGGGCTTCACAAACTCTGCTCCCCAAGATCCCAGCCAAAGAGGTGAGGGCTTGAAAATGACTTTATTTAATTGTCACAACTTTTTAATTGTGACATCATTAACACTAACAAGTCTCCTGGGGCATCCAGAGTTGAGGCTTAACCAGCAGGGATCTGGGCTCCAGGAAGCTGCTTAGTAAAGAAAATAAAGCTGATGTCAAATCTTCACTTCTTCCGTGTTCAGTGAGAGACCATTTCTTCATGCCCTAATTTTAATTAAAAGTCTCACAAGGGTGCCAAACGCTTGTGGAGTTAGCACAGAGAGGAACCAGGGCACCTCAGGGAACGGCCTGGGCAGGGTGTCCACCAAAGCAAAGCACCACACTTGTACTCTAATTATTGAGGGGTACTGCTGCCTTTCTTCATCCTCCCAGAGTTATTCACTGACAGAAACAGAATAGAGTCATCTATGAACAGAGAGAAGATGCCAGCATGTATCCAACCCATCACTAGCAGAAAACAGTTCAGATTTTATAATCTAACCTAGAAACCAAATGTATCCCTCTGCCTGCTCTCTTGTCCTAGGCACCCCTCAGGCCATGAGCACAGACTCAAACGCTGGCAGGTCAGGAACACATCTGGTTTCCCACAGGGCCACCAGGGCCCCGGAAGAAAGGAGCTATGTCCGGAGCCTGTCACAGTCCAGGCAGTGACCCTCTGCCTCTTCTAGGGGCCTTATGCTTCCGCACCTTAAATGGCTCCCATCTCCACTGGGTCTCACATATTTGCTTTGAGAAATTGATGTGATTTTAATGTCTATTTTTTCAAGATACATACATATATATATATATATGTATATGTAAAATCAAAGGTGAAACCATTCTATATTCTTGTTACATTTTAGGATTAGATATAATATTTCACATGACCAGGTGTGAAAATATTTCATATTTGAAAAGCTGTACGCAGTGTTCATATATGACACATTAATTATATATTAAATATTATATATTGTGTGCTATAATTTATGAATAAGTAAAACTTGCTTTTCTATGTTGCTGGGGGTTGAATTCAGAGCTTTGTGTATGCAAAGCATGTGGTCTCCCACTAAGCTACACCCGATCCTTCTTTCAATATTTTAAGTGGAACTAGGTATGACCTTGTTTGAGATGCACGCTGGTGCCTGTGGTCTGAGGCTTGCTTTCCAGAGCATGTTCCATCTGTCGTGAAATGTGATGTTGTTGTGCTTGTTTATGCCTGCTCTACAACATTCTCCATACACATCTTCCTTAAGATCTTACAGGGGAAAAGCATGCACTTAAACACAGGCATTGGGATGACAGCAGTTTAGTCTGGTGATTGAGTTGTGCTTAGCATGTGTGCAAAAGTTCTGTCTCCTTGTTTCCTATTTCCTGTCTTTTATTTTTCTCTTTCTGTGTACTTTGGGTTTCTCATATAAGAGGAAACATGTTGTCTCTGGGGTGTGATAGAAAGTGTCCTGAAAAGCTGAAGTGAAGAGAGTTGCCCACTCCTTGTGTGGCAGGTTTGTTGATTCCCATTCCAGGGAAGGAATTTCTAGCATACATCAGAAGGAAGCACAGGAATGGTTTATTAGATAGGTTAGGGCATATTCAGAGCAGGCTGCAGGCTGTCAAAGAAATGAAGCATTAGGGCTGGAAACTGGGAACAATTGTACTTTTCTAGATGGGCTGAAAAGCCCAGGTATAAGGGACCACTACCTCCTTCCCCCAAAAAAGTTCTAGTCTGTTCCACAGGCTTGGGAGGATTTTGTTCTTGTATAAGTGATTTATATCAGGGTCCTGATAGTGACCAGCTAGGCATCACAGTGACCAGCCATTTCTAAGAGACAAAAGCAACTGGAACTGGGATGATTTTCTTGATCAGGACAGTGACTGTTAGAGCATGGCGGTAAAGGGAGGAGGCAGCCCTTAGAGACCACTGGGCGACCCCAGGAACTGACAGTTTGAGTAAGCATCACTGAACCTCTAGGAGGTTGAGTCCAGGTCAGTTGTCTTTTGAGTCCAGAACTTGGGTCTTTCAATTTAAAGGAGAAGAGGGGCTGGCCGACTGAAGCCAATCAAAGGCAGAAGTACCTTTTTAGATCCAGGCAAGAGTTCTAGCAGGCTGTGGGTGGCAAAAGACTGAGGCAACATATATGGAGGGAATCATGATAGCACTGGCAATTTGGAGACCTTGAACTGACTTTACAGGCAGGAGAGGTGTACTGTTCGATAGAGGTGGGAGTTACCTTGGGACAGAGCTCAATCCCCAAAGGGGCATGATTAGTAGCAAGCCCTAGGCATGAGTCCTTTGTCCATACTTCTGGAAATGAATCTCCCAAAATTTCAAGGTTATGATTATCAGGTATTTCATGCTAATGTAGGGGCTCTTTTCCCCCCCAGGATATAGTTAGAGTCTATATCAAGTCTGGTACAGTGGGTTCAGGTGTGAGGGAGCCAGGTCACATCCCAGGAGAGTTATAGGGCATTTAAGCATGTACAGTAAATACATGCTTTATTCATGTTTGATAAAATGTCCATCAATCTCACAGCATCTGCTATGGAGGATTTCTTTTCAGCGGGGCTCCTGAAGGTAACTTCAGTAACTTTAGACATGTTTCCTGGCTTCTTGCTTCCGTTTTTCTGGTCTGTCAGGAGAGCAGTATGATATACTGATCTAAGGCTTCATGGCCCTCTGCTGCATTACAGTCTCAGTTTGGATGTACTCAGGGGAGGACTATGTTCACCCAAGCAGCAGAATCAATCACAGTGGCAGGGACTTTTGACTAAAACCAGATGTAGACCTCATCCAAAATACGGTGGCATTCTTTAGTATTAGGTTCATAATTAACTGACAGCAGAGCAGGAGTCTGTGGTGCAGGAGACAGAACTGGAAGTGGTGGCATCGTGGCTGGATGAGCAGCTTGGAGTTGATGACTGCAAGGAGAAGATAGGTCCGACTCAGGCTCCTTGGGCAGCACAGGATAAAGCTTTTCTGGCTGGGGCTGAATCTGAGAACCTCACAGACAGCGTTGTGCATTTGTTTTGATGACTAGGATGCCTTTCTTGTTGTGCAGGACACAGATGCAGAGCCAAAGCAGTACAATTTTAAATCCCTTGTAGCAATTGAGTCCAAATGAGCTGGCGTTTTATCTCAAGTATTTCCCACTTAAAGGGGCTTATGGCAGCAACTAGCAAGCTGAGGGAGGCATCTTTCTAAGGTGATGTCTGCATTGTTGAGAGCACAGATATCTTGCTCAAGGTAACAGCCTAGCAGCCTGATGTGTGGCTGGATGTCCATTTATGCTTCACCCAACATTTGACAGCAAGAGGGGTCACAATGAGGTGGCCTGGTTGATGAAAAGACCCAAAAGCAAGTCTTCAGTTCATACTCTGGGAGAAGAGTTTTTAGAACTTTAGGACTGTGGTATCTGTCTCAGGCGGATGTGTCTTCCTCTCAGGGAACAAAGTTGAAAGTGCAAGATTAAATGAGAATGAGGTAGGCTGACTCGTCTGTTGTGAAGGAGATGTCCTTGCAAGCTGCAAGTATGTGCCTGGAGAACGAGTAAGAGGGAAAAGCCATTGTTCCCTGGTGATGGCACATTTTTGACAGAGAGAATTTTGAAGGCAGAGAATTCTGTTCCATTGTTTACCAGAAAAGTCACAGGTTTGCCCAACCTTTTGCAATGACTATGGATCCTCAGGGGTCCAGTTTGATAGAGCTCAGTCTGTCCTACCTATTTAGACCTGAGAGACTGCAACTCATTTTTCAGGGCTGACCATCCAATTTTCCTCAGTCGAACTGCAGAACTCAAGAGGAACTGCTGACAATCACTTCAGGTGGGCATTAGATGAGTCCGTCTGACCAGGATAGGTGTGACTTGGGGGGAGGGCTGTGTGGCCAAATGCAGGCAATGAACTGGAACTTGTTCAGTTGACTGGAAGTGGAAAAATTAGGAATGGGGAGTGAAACGATAGGTGTTGGCAGCAACTGTAGCAGCTGACACTGGTACCAAGGTAGAATTCTCAGGCAGAATGGACCTCGGTTCTTTTTCTTTTTTGCTTTAAGATGCAGAGAACAGTTTGGTTTCATTTTTAACTCCTTGAAAGTCTTTTTTCCTGCAGTCAGGGACTATGTGTTTTAACTAATTAGTTCCCAATGTATTTCCTTAGGGTATATATTGTATACCCTTGCCTGATAACACAACAGACAAAGGGTGGTTGCCCCTCAGAGAGAGACCATTCAGACACTTGCCCAGTTGCTTCATTTGCAGGGACTTACATGAGTCTTAGTCAAGGAGGATGCAAGGCCTCTGGTATGCCATATGTCTATCACCACAGAACCATAGGTGAGGGCCCAATCAGCCACAAAAACCAGTGCTCCCCAGTTTTGATGCACAGATGAAGTAGCCTATTGCTCATGCTGTCTGTTTGACTCACTCACACAGTCATTCAGCAGGCACTCAGAGGTTATACATTCCAATCCACCCTCCCATGGATGTGGCCTTAACTAACAATATTTGATCAAACACTTCTCTTCAAACTGAGCAGGACTGACAAACAGACTAACTGTGATGTCCCTAGCATCTTACCAGGATCAGGAAGGCAAGCAGGCAGGCAGACAGACAGGCAAGTTGTATTCTCCTTCCTTTGGGGTCCAAAGTCAGCTGCTTGAATGGGAAGACAAGAATCCTGCTCCAGCTTTCAAGAGGACACAAGAAATTTCAAGGACATGCACCCTCCTGTCAAGACTGGAGAGGTCTTTGCTCTACCCGTGAGGGCCATGACTAGTGACTAAAGAAGTCAGCATGGTAGATCTTCCTGGCCCATGAACCAGATGCAGTGGCAAGCAGAAACATCAAAACAATACCCAGGATTTGGAGGCAGATTTATGTCAACAGGCACCGATTGGGATCACTCCCAAAATATCACGCCCTGATCTCTGGTGGTCTGGCACTTATAAGAGATAAGCAAGCAGGAAGTACAAAGGCAGGATGACCACAACACGCCACCCACACCATTGGAGAAGCCAGGCAGAACTCCAGACAGCTTCAGGAGCCTTGATGGGCACTCCCTGCCTTCCCCCACCCCTGCACCTTCCAGAGCCAAGCTGAATCCTGGGTGGCTGTGCCTCACAACTCCCCCACTGGAGTGGGAACTTGGCTGGGTCACAGGCAGACTCTGGAACATCAACCAAGACTCAGCCACACACACACACCATTGTGAAAGCCTGGCTGACAGCTGGACAGCTTCAGGAACCTCAACGGGCTACCTGCACCCCTCCCCAACCCATGTGCAAGTGAGACGGAGAACCAGACAGTTTCAGCGGCCTCAGTGGCCACTCCCTGACCCTAACTTTAACCCTGCCACTCTCCACACCCTCATGGAGGATGAGCTAAACACTGGTCAGCTCAAGCAGCCTCAGTGACTGCTCCCTCAACTGTCCCACGGGTATGGGAAACATGCTGGAGCATGGACAGCTCCCAGAGTTTTGGGGACCACAGTACACCTACCCTCACACCCACGTGGAAGCCAGGCAGAAGCCCAAACAGCTTCAGGAACCTAGGTGACCATGACCTTCCCACAGCCAAACCCTCATAGAAGCAGGGAAAAACACTGACAGCTTTGGGAAACCCACATGGAGGTGAGCTATCCAGGGACAGCTTCAGAAGCCTAGATGACTGTGCAGCCAGCCCTGCCCCACTGCCACCCAAGCCAACTACACTTCAGAAAGCTTCGGGAGCATCATCAACCACACCCAGCCCAAACACAATCACCAGAGCCACGCTGAGCAATGGGGACATTTGGATCCTAGCCCCACTACTCCCACACCATCGAGGGAGGGGGATGGGCTTTGGGGAACCTCCAGATCTTTAAAAATGACAAAATAAAAAAGCAAAATGCAACGTTAGATATCCACCCCACCCAGAGCAAGTCCAGGAGACATTCACACAGAAAAGCTTGGAAGTATTACACCTGGAATTTCTGAAATGCTAGTAACTGAAGTAAAGAAACAATTCCATCAGGCCATAGAAGACATCAGAGCAGAAATAATCTCTAAGGTAAAAACAAAGAAGTGACAGCAATAATAAAAGAATTGCTCAACACGCCTACAGAAGAAATACATAAGAAAACAGGGCAGCATAGAAAAATGATGGAGACCTTGAATGCACAATGTAGGAAGGAACTAGTATGCATGAAGCACATCCAAGCAAATATCCGGGAATTTTAAAATCCCATCAAAAGCTGGCAAAACTGCATTATCAAATCTGAAGACAGACTTTCAGACTTGAAGATAGCATTGCAGTTAATGATCATGAAAGTAGAGATTTCTTAAAAATAACAAGGATTAAGGAAATAACATTTCAACAACTGCAAGATGAATGAAAGTAAAACAATGTAATATTAATAGGTGTCAACAAAAGAGCAGGTAATAACACAAATTACATAAAAAGACTATTTGCAGAAGTAATAGAAAAAATTTCACAAGCATGGAAAAAGAATCAGACATACAGGTCAGTGAGGCATATGCAACTCCAATTAGCCATAACCAAAATAAATCTAAACACAGATATACAATAATCAAGATCCCAGAAATTCAGTAAAAGAACAGAATGTTAAAATCTATTAGAGAAAAGAAACAGATCACCTATTAAGGAAGGCCCATGGTCCACAAAGCTCTGGGAGCTGTCCGTGCTCCAGGATGTTTCCCATACCTGTGGGGCTGGTGAGGGTGCAGTTACTGAGGCTGCTGGAGCTGACCAGTGTTTAGTTCGTCCTCCCTGAGGGTGTCAAGAGTGACAGTGTTAGAGTTAGGGTCAGGGAGCGGCCACTGAGGCCGCTGAAACTGTCTGGTTCTCCATCTCACTAGCACACGGGTTAGGGAGGTGCAGGCAGCTCACTGAGCTTCCTGAAGTAGATTTCTCAAAACAAACCATCCATCAAGTCAAGAAGATTTTGTAGTGAACTGATTCAGTTCTTGAAAAAAATAACTTCCAACAAAGATTGATGTACCCCACAAACATAGCCTTCAAAATTAATGGAAAAAGAAGTAGTACCACAATAAAGAAAATGAAGAATTCACGTGTGCCAAAGCAACACCATAAGCAGTACTAAAAGATATTCTGGAAGGAGATCAAAACAACCAAACAACCACAATTTCAAGAACAACAACAGCAGGGAACCACCAAGCAAAAAATGCAGTTAAACAGAGGGGAAAAGGAGGAAATGACAGCAAGAAAATAACATGACAAAGATAAGACAATACATATCTGTTATAACCATCAATATAAATGGTCTCAATTCACCAATCAAAAGAAGCAGACTGACAGAATGGATCAAGAAAAGAAACCCAACAATATACTGTATAGAAGAAATACATTTAACTCAAAAGGAAACTCATAAACTGAAAATCAAAGGATGGAAAACAATGCTCCATGCATCAAGAACCCAGGAAAAGTGGGTGTAGCTATTCTGTTGGTTAGACAATGTGAACATCATACTAAGAACAATCAAAACAGATAAAGATGGTAACTACATGCTTGTGAGGGGAAAAGTTCAGGAAGAAGACATAACAATCATAAACAAAACATCTATGCACAAAGAGCAGGGAATACCCAACTATATAAGACAAATTTAAACAGACATGAAAAATGCAATAAGCAGCAACACAGTCATAACAGGGAACTTTAACACCACATTGTCACAAGGAGATGGATCAACTAGACAAAAAGATCATGAAAGATATAACATAACTAAACCAAACATGTGATCAAATGGACTTAGTAGAACTTTACAGAGCAAGGGTTCCACCCAACAGCATCAGAATATATTCTTCTCAGCTGCATATGGGATGTTCCCTAAAATAGACCATATGCTAGCAGTGCAAAGAAATGAAATTATCCTATGCATGCTATTGGACCATAATGCAATCAAATCAGAAAGTAATGACCAAAGAAGCCACAAAATCTCCATAAACATATGAAAATTAAATAACAACCTCCTGAACAAACAATGGGTTTATATGAAACTAAAGAAGCAATTAACACTATTTACAATCAAGTGAAAATGCAGATACAACTTATAGGAACCTGTGGAAGGCAATAAAAGCAGTCTTCAGAGGAAGTTATAGTAGTAAATTCCCACATCAGGAAAACAGAAAGCTCAAATAAATAATCTTATGCTGTACCTCAAGCTTCTAAAAAAAGAAGAGCAAGTCAAGCCCAAATCTCAAAGAAGGAAGGAAATTATAAAACTCAGAGCAGAAATTAATGCACTGCAGACTAAGAAAACAATATAAATAATTAATGAATCAAAGAGTTGTTTCTTTGAAAATAAAATTGATAAACCCCTAGCCAACCTTACCAAAAAAAAAAAAAAAGAAAGAAAAAACTGAAAATCATGCAATAAGGGATGAAATAACTACAGATCCTATAGAAATTCAGATCATCAATGCCTACTTTCAAAATATTTATTCTCATAAGATGGAAAACACAGAGGAAATAGGCAAAATCCTAGATACATATTAATTACCAAAACTCAATGAAGAAGACATAAAAATACTGAATAACTCAATATCAGCCACTAAAATTGAAAATGTAATAAAAAAAACTTGCCAACAAAGAAAAGCTCAGGTCCTGATGGATTCACCAATGAATTCTACAAGAAATTTAGAGAAGATGTAACACCAATTCTTTTCAAACTCTTTAATGAAATTGAAAGTGAAGTTCTCTGCAACTCATTCTTGGAGGCAAGTATTACCCAGATAACTAAACCAGAAAAAGATCAAACCAAAACAGGGAATGTTATGGTTGATACATTGTGTCAACTTGGGAAATCTAGAGGTTTGTCTAAGTGACTCAACAGTTAGCATCTTGGGGTAAAAGGGACATGCCCTTACCCTTCTGGGATGTTGTTTTTTGTGCTAATTTGAGAAGTTTAGAAGGTTAACTATGTGACTCAGAAGGGAGCTAGGATGCTTACTTTGTATACATTCTGAGCCTGTGGAAAGGAGGGCATGGAGATTATGTGAGTAATACATGCCCCCTGGGTGGGGGCAGGCTGTTTACAATGTAAGGGAGGGAAAATGGCTGCTTGCGCCCTTCCTCCCTTTTGCTCTTGTTTTTGCTGTGCTCTGCCTCCATGAACTTTTGCCCTCTGCCATGTGCCACTCCACCACTGAACCAGTCAAGTATGGACTGAAATCTCCACAAATTGTAAGCTAAATAAACCTTTCCTTCCTTAATTTTAGGCATTGGGTATTTTGTTTCAGCAATGAGAAAAAAGTAACCAAGACGGAATTATAGGCTAATCTCCATGATGAATAAAGATGCAAAAATTCTCAATAAAATGCTATCAAACAGAATGCAACAAATCATCGAGAAGATTATAGAACATAATCAAGTGGAATTCATTCTAGGAATGCAGGGATGGTTCAATATATGCAAATCAGTCAATGTAATACACTGTATCAATAGGGCCAAAGAAAAAAATCATATGATCATCTCATTTGATTCAAAAAAAGCTTTTGATAAAGTCCAGCACTCATTTGTGATAAAAATCCCTACAGAAATTAGGAATAGATAAGTCTTTACCTCAACCTGATCAAAGCCATCTGTATCAGTCAGGGCTTACTAGAGAAACAAATACAACATAAGATATACAAGTGTACAAGAAATTACAAGTTTGGCTTATAATTGTCAGCCACAGAGTTGGATGAGGAAGAGTACAGAGGGTGTCTGCATGCTGGAGAGTGAAGAGTCCAGCCCCAGGCCTGAAGCTCACTGCAGTGTCCTTGCAAGTCCATATTAGGAGGCTGATGGGTCTGTGACAGAATGCTGAAGAATCTATGATAATGGCTAGAGAGCCTACACCGGAAGGCTGAAGAGTCACAGGCAGACGCCAGGAGATGACTAAGCTGAAGGTGAAGACTGGCACTCCTCTGAAGAAACAGGAAGCAGTCCTTCTTTTAATTCCCTTTTTTAATTCCCTGGGCGATGTGGGGGTGGTCCTCTACACCCACACCATCTGCATGCCTTTCTGTTGCACAGGCTCAAGATGAATACAAATTAAGCACTATGGCTCCCTGATGAGTAACTTAGCCAAACTTTTAGACTGCCCAAGTTGACACAATGTATCAACCATAACACCATCTGTGAGAAACCCAAGCTAACATCATACTAAATGGACAAAAATTGAAAGCTTTCATTTTAAAATCAGGAGCAAGATGAGGATGTTCACTGTCACCACTCCTATTCAATATAGTTCTGCATGTATTAGCCAGAGCAACTACACAAGAGAGATGAACAAAAGGAATACGAATAGGAAAGGAAGAAGTGAAATTATCATTATTCAAAGATGACATGGTGCTTTTCATAGAAGACCCCAAAAACTCCACTAAAAGGCTTACAGATTTAATAACCAAATTCAGTAGTGTAGCCAGATACAAAGTCAACACTCAAAAATCAATAGCATTCCTGTACACAAACAACACACTAAGAGAGAAATTAGGGAAAGCACATCTTTCATAATCTCATCTAAATAAATGAAATACTTAGGAATCAATGTAATAAAAACAGTAAAAGATTTATACAGAGAAAATTATATATTCTGAAAATGGAGATCAAAGATTTCAAAAAATGGAAAAATATTCCTTGCTCATGGATATCAGGAACCAACACTGTGAAAATGGCCATACTCCCAAAATTGTTGTACATATTAAATGCAGTTCCCATTAAAATTCCATTAGTTTACCTCACAGACTAGAGAAAACATTCCTAAAATTCATTTGAAGAGGCCTGGAATAGCAAAAACAGTCCTGGGCAACACAAACAAGGCAGTAGTTTTCACAATCCCTGACTTAAAACTATACTTCAAAGCTACTATGATAAAATCAGCCTGGTACTGGCAAAAAAAAAAAAACAGACCTGAAGATCAAAGGAACAGATTCAAGATGCAGTCACAACTGCAAACACACTTAGCCATTTTACCTTTGATAAAGGGGCCAAACGTGTTCCCTGGAAGAAAGATTGCCTCTTTACTAAATGGTGCTGGAAAAACTGACTGTTCACCTTCCAAAGACTAAAACTAGACCCATGTCTATCACCATGTACAAAAATAAAGTCAAGATGGATCAAAGACCTAAATATCAAAACAAAACCACTAAATCTACTGGGGAAAAAGTAGGTAGAAATCTTGAAGATATAGGGGTAGGATGAGAGTTCATGAACAAAAACCAAACTGCACAGGAAATACTTCAATCACCAACTTGGATCTCCTTTGATTGAAAAGTTTTTGTACATCAAAAGAAATCACCAATCAATAGGGTAAAAATAAAATACATAAATAGTGAAAAAATTTTAGCAACTGCCCCTCAGACAAAGGAATTTTATCTAGAACATGTGAAGAATTAAAAATAATCTGCTGAGCAAAATTCAAACACCCAATCCACAAATGGGCATCTGAGATGAATGCACACTTCTCAGATGAAGAAATACTAATCGTGAATAAATATATGAAAAAGTGTTCAACATCATTCATCATTTGAGAAATGTAAATTAAAACAACACTGAGATTCCATCTCACCCTAGAAAGAATGACTATCATTAGCATTTCAACTGATAACAAAAGACGAAGGGGCTGTGGAGAGAAAGGAATCCTTCTCCACTGCTGGTCAGAGTGTGTGTTGGTGAAACCACTGTGGAAGTCATTGTGGAGATTCCTCACAATACTAGGACTGGAAGTCCCACATAACCCAGCTATTCCCCTTCTGGATATTTTCTCAGAAGAATGGAAATCATCATACCACAACAATATATGTGCACCCATGTTTATATCAGCACAATTTGTAGTAGCTAAATCTTGGAAAAAACCCAAAAGTCCATCAATTTAGGAATAGATAAAAAAATATAATTTTATAGAATGCAATGTTACTCAACTATAAAAATTATAAACTTGAGGCTTTTATAGGTAAATGGATGCAACTAGAGACCATACTCATAACTGAAAAAAGCCAGACCCACATGTGTAAACATCATATTCTCTCCCTACTGTAGGTACCTGAAAGAGTAAATAAAACCCAAAACACATTAATTTACATTTCTCAATAGATATTATGAAAGGAAAAGAAATTGCTCAAAGGAAGGAATAACTGGGATGAATGAAGGAAGTAAAAGAAAGAAGGATGGGAAAAATGTACATATATATGTATGTGTATACAGGATAGCTGGGACAATGGTATTGCTGATGTCTAATGGTTTACTGAAAGGAAGAGTTAATGCCAATTTTTTTCCTTTTTGACCAATTTTGCATCCTTACATTGGGTAATCTGAACAACTAATTTGAAGACAACAATATGCAAGGTAACAAACATTGGTGAATTTCTAACAGTGGTTATCTTGTCTAGTGAAACTCTGCATCATTTCTAATATTTTGCTTTATTTTTTATTCTCTTTAGTGGTTTGATCAATTTGTATTCTTACATCTGGTAATCTGAGCAACTTCATTGCAGATAATATGCAATATAACAACCACTGTTAATTCCTATTATTTTGTTATGAAACCCTGTATCATTTTTATTGTTTTTGCTTTGTTTTGGTTTTTTTTTGTCTATGTTTTTGGCATTTTGCTATCATTCTTTTTATTATGCTCTTTAAAATAGTAAAAGAAGTACTGAAAGAAAAAATGGAAATATAGAGGCAGAATGGCTTGTCAATTTGTGGTTTGTTTGTATAACGTGTATCATAGTGCCCAGCTGTGCACGACAATGATCTAAGAGACAGGAGCAATTGGAAGTGGAACAGGAGCTATTACTTGGGCAAGTAATAAGCTGAAGTATACTGCCTGGGGGAGGGGGCATTTTCTGCTATACCAAGAAAGGCAGGTTATGCATCTTCCTTGGAGAGAAATGTTTCTTTTATGCAAAATAGGCATACTGCCAGACACAGCCTGTGTTAGTTAAATAAATTGACCTCCTGAGCCATGGATACACATTGTATATGACTAATACACAAAATTATTATGTCAATTAAAAGGTATCTTTTTATTTTAAAGATAAAAGAAGGAAAACATTAACAAACAAATAGACATAAACAAAACAACACAAAAACAGTAAAAGCAATACAGAATTTCAGAAGGTTGGAAGGTTAACAAGGTTGTTGTATTTCAGATTGTTATCTTCAGATTGGTTATTCAGATAAACAATTATAGGCAGGTAGGCTTGAGCAAATAATTAAACATTAACAGTTCCTTTCAATCAAGCAATAGAAATTAGTAGTACAATTATAATAGCTATCATATATATAGATATACACATATTTTCCCTTCTTTCTTTTCTCTTTTCTCTCATCCAGATGTTCTTTTTTTTCAGCAATTACTTTTCCTTTCACACTACCTATTGTATCTTTTAGATTTTATTTACTCTTTTTGGTTCTTACGCTAGTGAGGCAGTACAGTGTTTACACATGCAGTAAATAAGTGAAACACAAATATTTTAAATGCCAAAAAGAAGCACATTTCAGAACTGCTCATCACGTAATAAATTATTCAGTGTCAGATGACCACATAACTGTCTCATCTCCCAGTATCCAGCAGATCTGGACTTTGTGCCTCCTCAAGTGTAAGGAAACAGAGATGACTACAATGTCTGGAAAAGCTGTTCATGAAAAGTATATCCTGAAGCATTTTAACAAGGATTCAGTGCTCTCACCACTGAGGGAACCAAAGTAAGAAAAGAAAATTGCTGAGGCCTACAGCTCTGTTCCAGGAAATTTGCTTCAAAGGGCTGGATTCCTGCCTTGAATGCCTTATCAAAGCAAGCCTGAGCATGAATTATTCATCTTCTTGGAACAATGTAATCAGAGTTAATACCATAAAAGTAGAGCAATTCAAATCAATGCATTGTTACCTTTTTGCCAAAGAATGACCCGCCTGCCTTAATTGGTATAAAGAACATTCTTCTGTAAATTTCAATCTGTATATATTGTTGAGATTTAAAGTTAAAAAGTATGAATAGCTTTCTTTTCATGGATGATTTGGTCCTGTATGGTCTGTAGGTTCTTTCACTTGATAAAAAGAATTGCACACAGCACATGATGGCTAGGAAACAGCGTGAAAGTTTAATTAGATGACAATATCCTTGGAATTAGTGTGCTTGTGCTAGCAAAAGGGAATGGCACAAGTGCCCAGCACATCGGGTTTAGTGACTTAAGATGTTGCATGCCATCTAGGGAGCCTCCCATTGGGTATTCCACAGCATGACCGACAGCATGATTGACAGAATACTGAGTTTCATTATCTGTGTCGGTTGTGCACATCATTTCCCGTGTCACTTCCTTATAGTTGCATGTATGAGATGTAGCCCATATGCATGAGCCTTTAAGGAGCTCCAGGTCAAGAAATGTTATTTTAGTTCATGTTGGAGTGCCTTGGTTACATTTCTCTTCTTGCTCAGACAAAATACCTGACACCCAGAATTCAGGAAGGGAAGGTTTATTCAGCTCAGTGGGTGGAGGTTTCAGTCCATACTCAGCTGGCACCAAGGCAGAGTGACACATGGCAGAGGGCAACTGCTCATAGGGGCAGAAGACAGCAAAAGCAGCAAAATCAAAAAGGGAGGGGTCGTCAAAAGCAGCCTCTTCCTCTCCCTTACATACACAAACTGTCCACCCCAGGGCAGGTGCAGCGCTCACACCCATGAATCACTCATAAAATCTAGAAGCCCACCCCATGACTCATGAGGGTTTGGGAGGACACCCAGAACCAAATCATAACAAGGAGTATCCAGTGCACGTGCATCCTGGTTTGGGGTTTGGGAATTTTCTAGGGCAGGTTCAGGACTCTTGGTTTGACTTATCTCAGCCTCCAGGTGCTAATCTTTAGGACAAAGTTTGATAGGGTGGGGTGTTGCGTCCTGGAGCATTTCCCAGCTTCAGGTGGATGGAGGAGTGGTCCAGCAGCAAGCGGAGTGGAGCAGCCCTGTGGCCTCAATTGTACTATCTACCATTCTTTTGCCAAGTTCAGTTAAAGTGCACAATAACTTATACGCTGACACACTGCTTGATACAACTAATGCAGAATTAATATGCTATTCTAATAATGCAGCTTAATCTTAATCTTCCAAAATTAGGAATGTTGGGGTCATTTCTCTGTCCTCCTCAGGCCAGGAGAGAAATATCCATCCCCAACCGTGACACCGAGTTGAACTGACATTCCACATTCCGTTGATAAAGTAAAATAAACGCATCATCTAAACTCTTAACCCACGTTTTCTTGGGTCAGTCAAGACTCTATGTTTAGGTGTCTAGAGATTCAATATATAGATTGCTTTCTAGAGCTTAACTACAGCAATCTTTAGGATTTTTTCCTTTTGCAAAAGAATTGAGTTCAAATATTGATTGATATTGAGCTGGTGTCTCAGATTTTGTAACTGTTAGAAATAAATTGGTCCTATAAGAATGAGACAGATAGTTATGAATGTACTGATAAATGTAAAATATCTAGATTGTTTCTAATTAAGTTAAAATATTTGACATATGCTAAGTGTAAATCCAAGTATTCTTAGCTTCTTATAAATGTACAAAATAATATGCTCAGGTAATTAAACACATAAAATACAATTTACTGTTTTTCTTATAATAATCCATCCTTTCATCCTTGGAATGAAAGTATTTGATCACAATGTATGATCTTTTTGATGTCTTCATTCGTAGGCAATGTTTTTGTGATCTTTATTTATAAGCAATTTATTGAGGAATTTTCATCCATGATAATCAGGGCCTTTAGTCTATAGATTTATTTTTGTTTCCTTGTCAAGTTTGGCAGCAGTGTAATGCTGGCTTCAAAAGCTGCATATCAAAGCCTTCCCTACATTTTCATTCTATAAAACACTATATGCAACACTAGGATTCATTTCTTAAATATTCGGTAAAATACAGCAGTGAATCATTGTTTGGAGACATTTCCTTATTCAATCTCATTACTTCTTATTGGTCTATTTAGATTTTCAGTATATTCTGTCCTTCATTTTGTTGAGTTAGATATGTCCAGAAATTTGTCAATGTATTTTGTATTTTATGGTTTGATAAATTAATATTTCCTCGTTATTCCTAATTACCCTTTGAAATTTTGTTATCACTTATATTTCATTTTGCACTTCTAGTTCTACTTATTTAGGTTCTGTCTCTGTCTCTGCCTCTGTCTGTCTCTTTTTTGGACTCTGCTTCTATCTCAACTCTTTCACCAATTTCAACTTTTTGAAGAATCAAATCTTATTATAAAACAAGAATATTCTCAATTAATTTTGCCATGGTTTTATCGTTTGTAAATTAATTAGTTTTTACTTTCTCCTCAATTTTGGTATGGTTTGCTCTTGCTTTTCTAAGACATTGAAATACATCATTAGGACATTTATTTTAAACCTTTCTATCTTTTTCTGTAGCTGAGCATTGCTATAATTTTTATTCCTAGTAATACTTTTTCTGTACCTCACAGGTTTTAGCACATTGTATTTCTATTTTCTTTTACTTCAAAAAGTTTGCAATTTTCCTATGAATTCCTCAGTGGCCACTGTTGATTCAAAAGTGTTTTCTTCAGTCTGTATCCATTCATATAATTTCTAACATTGCTCTTGCTGTGGACTTCCAATTTCATTTTATTGTGATTACAAAAGATATTATATGATTTTTAATAAGCAAAAATTTGTAAATGAGATAAAACAATTTCATATAAAGTAACTACAGAAAATATAAATACATGAGAATGTACCTCATTATGAAACTAAAATATTTGTATATAGCAAACAGGAAAAGGCTAATGAACACATCTGAAAAACACGCAAATGAATGGGAAGGTACCCTGTATTCATCTTTTGGAAAAATCAAAATAAGTAAATTTTTCATTCTACCAGAACCAACCCACAGATTTTAAGCAATTCCCATCAAAGACTCAAGAGACGATCTACAGATTAGAAAAAATACTCTGTAAAAATACATCTAAAAAAATTAACATCAAAAACATAAAGTGTCCTAAAGAACTATAGGTATAGTCAACAGATTTAAAAGACACTCAGAGCAACAAGCCAAACCAAGAGCCCAAAGAAGGGAGGAGATTATAAAACTCAGGGAAGAAATTAACGCAATAGAGATGAAGAAAACTCTACAAAAAATTAGTGAATCAAAAAGTTGGTTCTTCGAAAGAGTAAATAAAATTGATAAACCCCTAGCCAACCTTATCAAAAAAAGAAGGGAAAGATCTCAAATTCATGC